>NC_069461.1:2890349-2912804 GCF_026875155.1 Cherax quadricarinatus | reverse complement strand
CACCACTACCCCACCTTCACCACTACCCATCACCCACACAGTCCATCACCATCTCTACAAATCCATCACCCTCACCACCAAATCCATCACCTTCACCACCAGTCCATCACCCTCACTACAAGTCCATCACCCTCACCATCGTCCATCACCCTGACCCCAGACCATCACCCCACCACAACACCATAAATAACAAGTGAAGTGTGGAAGGGAGTTCATCTGAGGGCCCTCAGATGGACTTCTGGAGACATGGAACTAGGGGAAGCAAACACCCTCACATCACATCACCAGTCCACCACCTTCACCACTAGTCCACCCTCAGCATCAGTCCATCACCCTCACTACCAGTCCATCACCCTTACCACCAGTCCATCACCCCACCCACACCCTCACCAACAAGTGAAGTGGGGAAAGGGGAAAGTTCATCTGAGGGCCACAGTGGACTTCGGAGTCATGAAACTAGGGGAAGGAAAAACACACACACACACACACACAAACATCACCACCAGTCCATCACACTCAGCAGCAGTCCATCATTCTCACTATCAGTCCATCACCCTCACCACCAGTCCATCACCCTCAGCAACAGCCCATCACCCTCACCACTAGTCCATCACCCTCACCACCACTCCATCACCCTCAATATCAGTCAATCACCCTAACCACAAGTCCATCACCCTCACCAACAGTCCATCACCCTCACCACCAGACCATCACCCTCACCACCAGTCCATCACTAGCAAGGGAAGTGTGGAAGGGAGTTCATCTGAGGGGACACAGATGGACTTCTGGAAACACAGTCCTTCACTCTCCCCACCAGTCCATCACCCTCACCGTCAGTCCATCACCCTCAGCAACAGTCCATCACCCTCCCCTCCAGTCCATCACCCTCACCACCAGACCATCACCCTCCCAACCGGACCATCACCCTCCCCACCAGACCATCACCCTCCCAACCAGTCCATCACCCTCACCACCAGTCCATTACCCTCACCACCAGTCCATCACCAGCAAGGGAAGTGTGGAAGGGAGTTCATCTGAGGGGACACAGATGGATTCTGGGAAGCATAGTCCTTCACCCTCCCTATCAGTCCATCACCCACACCACCAGTCCATCACCCTGACAGTCAGTCCATCACCCTCACCACCAGTCCTTACCCCTCACCAACAGTCCTTCACCTTCACCACCAGTCCACCACCCTCACCTCCAGTCCACCCACACCACTAGTCCATCACCCTCACCACCAGACCATCACCCTCACCACTAGAACATCACCCTCCCCACCAGTCCACCCACACCACTAGTCCATCACCCTCATCACCAGTCCATCACCCTCACCACCAGTCCATCACCCTCACCATCAGACTACACACACACACAAACATCACCACCAGTCCATCACCCTCATCACCAGTCCATCACTCTCACTATCAGTCCATCACCCTCACCACCAGTCCATCGCCCTCAGCAACAGTCCATCACCCTCAAAACATGACCATCACCCTCAAAACCAGTCCATCACCAGGAAGGGAAGTGTGGAAGGGAGTTCATCTGAGGGGACACAGATGGACTTCTGGAAACACAGTCCTTCACCCTCTCTACTAGTCCATCACCCTCACCACCAGTCCATCACCCTCACCACCAGCCTAACACCCTCACCACCAGTCCTTCACTCTCCCCACCAGTCAATCACCCTCACCACCAGTCCATGACCCTCACCAATAGTCCATCACAGTCACCACCAGTCCAACACACTCACCACCAGTCCATCACCCTCACCATCAGCCCATCACCCTCCCCACCAGTCCTTCACCCTCCCCACCAGTCATTCACCCTCACCACCAGTCCATGACCCTCACCACTAGTCCATCACAGTCACCACCAGTCCATCTCACTCACCACCAGTCCATCACCCTTACCACCAGCCCATCACTCTCACCTCCAGTCCATCACCCTCACCACTAGTCCATCACACTCACCACCAGTCAATCACCCTCACCACCAGTCAATCACCCTCACCTCTAGTCCATCACACTCACCACCAGTCAATCACCCTCACCACCAGTCCATCACCCTCGCCACCAGTCAATCACCCTCACCACCAGTCAATCACCCTCACCACTAGTCCATCACACTCACCACCAGTCCATCACCCTAACCACCAGCCCATCACCCTCGCCACCAGTCCTTCACCCTCACCACCAGTCAATCACCCTCACCACCAGTCCATGACCCTCACCACTAGTCCATCACACTCACCACCAGTCCATCACCCTAACCACCAGCCCATCACCCTCCCCACCAGTCCTTCACCATCCCCAACAGTCAATCACCCTCACCACCAGTCAATCACCCTCACCACCAGGCCATCACCCTCACCACCAGTCCATCACCCTGACCACCAGCCCATCACCCTCCCCACCAGTCCTTCACCATCCCCAACAGTCAATCACCCTCACCACCAGTCCATCACCCTCAACACCAGCCCATCACCCTCCCCACCAGTCCTTCACCATCCCCAACAGTCAATCACCCTCACCACGAGTCCAGCACACTCACCACCAGTCCATCACCCTCACCACCAGCCCATCACCCTCCCCACCAGTCCTTCACCCTCCCCACTAGTCAATCACCCTCACCACCAGTTCATCACAGTCACCACCAGTCCATGACCCTCACCACCAGTTCATCACAGTCACCACCAGTCCATCACACTCACCACCAGTCCACACTCACCACCAGTCTATCACCCACACCACCATTCCTTCACCCTCCCCACCAGTCAATCACCCTCACCACCAGTCCATGACCCTCACCACCAGTCCATCACCCTAACCACCAGCCCATCACCCTCACCACCAGTCCATCACCCTCACCACCAGTCCATCACCCTAACCACCAGCCCATCACCCTGCCCACCAGTCCTTCACCCTCCCCACTAGTCAATCACCCTCACCACCAGTTCATCACAGTCACCACCAGTCCATCACCCTCACCACCAGTCCATCACCCTCACCACCAGTCCATCACCCTCACCACCAGTCCATCACCCTCACCACCAGTTCATCACAGTCACCACCAGTCATTCACCCTCACCACCAGTCCATCACCCTCACCACCAGTCCATCACTCTCACCACCAGTCCATCACCCTCACCACCAGTCCATCACAGTCACCACCAGTCCATGACCCTCACCACTAGTCCATCACAGTCACCACCAGTCCATCACAGTCACCACCAGTCCATCACCCTCACCACCAGTCCATCACCCTCCCCACCAGTCATCACCCTCACCACCAGTCCACCATCACCACCAGTCCATCACACTCACCAGCAGTCCATCACCCTCACCACCAGTCCATCACAGTCACTACCAGTCCATCACCCTCACCACCAGTCCATCACCCTCACCACCAGTCCATCACCCTCACCACCAGTCCATCACCCTCACTACCAGTCCATCACCATCACCAACAGTCCATCACCCTCACCACTAGTCCACCTCCTTCACCACTAGTCCATCACCCTCAGCACCAGTCCATCACCCTCACCACCAAATCCTTCACCCTCACCACCAGTCCATCACCCTCACCACCAAATCCATCACCCTCACCACCAGTCCATCACCCTCACCACAAGTCCATCACCCTCACCATCAGTCCATCACCCTCACCACCAGACCATCACCCTCACCACAACACCATCAATAACAAGTGAAGTGTGGAAGGGAGTTCATCTGAGGGCCCTCAGATGGACTTCTGGAGACTTGGAACTAGGGGAAGCAAACACCCTCACATCACATCACCAGTCCACCACCTTCACCACTAGTCCACCCTCAGCATCAGTCCATCACCCTCACTACCAGTCCATCACCCTTACCACCAGTCCATCACCCTCACCACAACACCCTCACCAACAAGTGAAGTGTGCAAGGGAGTTCATCTGAGGGCCCTCAGATGGACTTCTGGAGACATGGAACTAGGGGAAGCAAACACCCTCACATCACATCACCAGTCCACCACCTTCACCTCTAGTCCACCCTCAGCATCAGTCCATCACCCTCACTACCAGTCCATCACCCTTACCACCAGTCCATCACCCTCACCACAACACCCTCACCAACAAGTGAAGTGTGGAAGGGAGTTCATCTGAGGGCCCACAGATGGACTTCAGGAGTCATGAAACTAGGGGAAGGAAAAACACACACACACACACACACAAACATCACCACCAGTCCATCACCCTCAGCAGCAGTCCATCATTCTCACTATCAGTCCAGCACCCTCACCACCAGTCCATCACCCTCAGCAACAGCCAATCACCCTCAAAACCTGGCCATCATCCTCAAAACCAGTCCATCACCAGGAATGGAAGTGTGGAAGGGTGTTCATCTGAGGGGACACAGAAGGACTTCTGGAAACACAGTCCTTCACCCTCTCTACTAGTCCATCACCCTCACAACCAGTCCATCTCCCTCACCACCAGTCCATCACCCTCACCACCAGACCATCACCCTCACCACCAGTCCATCACTAGCAAGGGAAGTGTGGAAGGGAGTTCATCTGAGGGGACACAGATGGACTTCTGGAAACACAGTCCTTCACTCTCCCCACCAGTCCATCACCCTCACCGTCAGTCCATCACCCTCAGCAACAGTCCATCACCCTCCCCTCCAGTCCATCACCCTCACCACCAGACCATCACCCTCCCAACCGGACCATCACCCTCCCCACCAGACCATCACCCTCCCAACCAGTCCATCACCCTCACCACCAGTCCATTACCCTCACCACCAGTCCATCACCAACAAGGGAAGTGTGGAAGGGAGTTCATCTGAGGGGACACAGAAGGATTTCTGGGAGCATAGTCACCTTCAAACCCTCCCCTATCAGTCCATCACCCACACCACCATGTCCATCACCCTGACATCAGTCCATCCCCTCAGCCACCAATCCTTATCCCTCACCAACATCCTTCACCTTCAACCACCGAGTCCACCAACCTCACCTCCAGTCCAACCACATACCACTAGCACCATCAAACCCTTCACCACCCAGAGACCATCATCCCACCCTCACCACTTGAACTTCACCCTCCCCACCAGTCACCCACAAAACCGCTAGTCCATCACCCTCAATTTATTGGGGGGGGTGGACACACCATCCTCACCCTCAACCCCCAGTCAATCACCCTCACCTTAAGACTACACACACACACACATAACTTCACCCTCCTTCCATCACCCTCATAACTCATCCTTCAATCTCACTAGCATCCATCACCCTCCACCACCAATCATCGCCCTCACAACAGTCCATCCACCCTCAATACATGACCATCACCTCAAAACCAGTCCACGCAGTGAGATAGGGATAATTAGATTGCATCATAGTCCAGGAAGGGAAGTGTGGAAGGGAGTTCACCTGAAGGGAGCACAGATGTACTTCTGGAAACACAGTCCTTCACCCTCTTCTACAGTCCATCACCCTCACCACAAGTCCATCACTCCTCACCACCACTCCAACACCCACCTCAACCACCAGTCCTTCACCCTCCCCACCTAGTCAATCACCCTGCACTCGACCATTCCATGACCCTCACCACTATCCATCACAGTCACCACCAGTCCCACACACTCACCACCAGTCACCATCACCCTCACCATCAGCCCATCACGCCTCCCCAAATTACCTTTCACGCCTCCTCACAATTGTCATTATTGCACTCCTCACCACCATCCGATGACCCTCACCCACTAGTCCATCACATTCACACACCAGTCCTCCCACTCCCCCACTATCGCTCGACCTTACCACTACAGCCATCACTCTCACCTCAATCCATCACTCTCTCACCACTATTGCCTAATCACACTACCACCAGTCAATCACTACCTCACCACAAGTCAATCACCCTCACCACTAAGTCCATCACACCTCACCACCAGTTTCAATCACCCCTCACCACCAGTCCATCACCCTCGCCACCAAGTCAATCAACACTCACACCACCAGTCATCACTGCAACACTAGTCCATCACACTCACCACCAGTCCATCACCCTAACCACCAGCCCATCACCCTCAGGCCACCCAAGTCCTTTCACCTCACCTCCAGTCAATCACTCTTCATCATCCAGTCCATGACCCTCAACTCACTAGTCCATCACACTCACCATCCAGCCATCACCCTAACCCCAGCCATCACCCTCCCCAACACAGTCGCTTGTTCTTCCGCATCCCCAACAGTCAATCACCCTCACTCGACTCAGTCGAATCACCCTCACCACCAGGTCAACACCCTACTACCACCATTCCATCACCCTAACGCACCACCCATCACCCTCCGCCCACCAGTCCCTCACCTCCCGACAGTCAATGACCCACACCACCTGAGTCCATCATACCCTCAACAACCACCTCATCATCCTCCCCAGCCATCCTTAACTATCCCCATATTCAATCCACCCTCACCACCATCCAACACACTCACCACCTTCTCCATCTCCCTCACCACCAGCCCATCACCCCGCCCACCAGTCCTCACTCTTCCCCACTAGTCAATCAGACCTCACCAACCATTCATCACAGTCATCACAAAGGTCCCATGACCCCACTCACTATCCTATCACAGTCACCACCAGATCCATCACAGTCACCACCAGTCCATCACCACACCACACAGTCCATCAACCCTCCCCACCAGTCATCAACCCTCCCAAAAAAACCAGATCCCCCATCACACCAGTCCCCATCACACTCAACCAACAGCAGTCCATCACCCTCACCACCAGTCACATCACAGTCACTACCAGTCATCACCATCACCACCAGTCCATCACCCTCCACCACCATTCCATCAACCCTCACCACCAGTCCATCTCCCTCACTACCAGTCCATCACATCATCACCACAGTACATCACCGCTCACCACATCCACTCTCCTTCACCACTATCCATCACCCTCACACCATCCATCACACCCCTCACCACCAAATCCCTTCAACACCTCACCACCGCAGTCCATCACCCTCACCACCAATCCATTACCCTCACCACAGTCCGTCAGACCCACACCACAAGCTCGCCCCTCACCCTCACCATCAGTCCATCACCCTGACCACCAGACCATCACCTCACCATGCACAACACCATAAATTAACAAGTGAAGTGTGGAGGGAGTTCATTCTATAGGCCCTCAATGGACTTCTGGAAGACATGGAACTGAGGGAACAAACAACCCTCACACACATCACCAGTCCAGCCACCTTCACCACTAGTCCACCCCTCAGCATCAGTCCATCCACCCCCACCACTTTTCCACTACCAGTCCATAACCGCTACCACCATCCATCACCCTCACTACCATCCATCACCAATCACCACTAGTCCATCACCCTCGACCACCAGTCCAATCACACCTCACTACTCAGTCCATCACCATCACCACGAGTCCATCACCCTCACACCAGTCCATCACCCTCACGTACCCAGTCCATCACCAGCACCACTAGTCCATCACCCCACCACGCAGTCCATCACCCTCACCACTCAAGTCCATCACCCTCACCACCAGTCCACACATGCAAGGGAATGTCTTAGGGTTTCACTGAGTGGACACAGATTGACTTCTGAAGCATAGTCCTTCACCCTCCCTAACAGTCCCATACACATCTCACCACCAGTAGCCCCATCTCCCACAACATCAGGTCCTTACCATCCTCACGTACCAGTATATTCTACCCTCACCACCAGTCCATCACACCTCACCAACCAGTCAGTCACTCCCAATATCAGTCCATCACCCTCAACCACATCCATCACCCTCACCACCAGTCCATTCACAGTCACCACCAGTCCAGTCACCAGCAAGGAAGTGTAGGGTGGCAGTCAACTGAGGGGACACAGAATGACTTCTTGAAGCATAAGTCACCCTACCAGTCCATCACACTCACCCATCAGTCCATCACCCTCACCATCAGTACACGCCACATGCCATCACCTCTCACCCACCATCCATCACCTCAGCACCAGACCGATCAACCCTAATCACAAGATACAGGGATCACCCTCACCCACCAGTCCATCACCCTCACAACCAACCATCACCCTCACCACCATTCCATCACTATCAAGGTATGTTGGGAACACAGATGGAACTGCGGGATACACAGATACCTTCACTCTCCCACCATCCATCACTCTAACCACAATTCATCACCATCACCACCGCTCAATCACCCTCATCACCAACCATAACCCTCACCACCAGGTCCATCACGACAAGGGAAGTGTGAAGGAGTTCATCTGAGGGGGACACAGATGTCTTCCGGAAACACACTCCTTTCACCCTCCCAACCAGTCTATCACCCTCACCGTCAGTCCATCAACCCTCAGCAACAGTCCATCACCCTCACCACCAGACGATCAACCTCACCACCACTCCATCACAGCAAGGAAAGTGTGAGAAACAATGGACTTCTGTAACACAGTCCATCACTCTCCCTCACCACTCCATCCCCCTCCCACACCAGAACAATCACCCTCCCACCAGTCAATCACCCTCTACACCACGCATCAATCACCCACACCTCCCATTTCCATCACCCTCAGCCACCAGCCATCACCTCCCCACCAGTCTTCAAACCCCTCCCCACTTAGTCATCACGCCTCACACCATTCAGCAACATCACCACCATCCATGACCCTCACCACCAGTTCAATCACAGTCACCACCAGTCCATCACACTCACTTCACCAGTCTATCACCCACACCAACATTCCTTCACTCCTCCCCACACAGTCAATCTACCTCACCACCATGCCATGACCCTCTCCCACGCAGTCCATCACCTCCCCATCCGTCCTTCACCACCATCCCCACTGTCAATCACCCTCACCACCGAGTCATTCACCCTAACCACCAAGCCCATCACCCTCACCACCAGTCCATTCACCCTCACACCAGTCCATCACCCTAACCACGCAGCCCATCACTCCTCCCCACCAGTCTTCACTCCTCCCCACAAGCAAGCCAATCACCCTCACCACCATTTCTTCACAGGTCCCCACTCCAGTCCAGACCCTCACCACCATTTCCGATGACGCCTCACCACCATCCATCACCTCTCACTCACCAGTCCATCACCCTCACCACCAGTCCATGAACCCTCACCACCAGTTTCCATCACCTAACCACCAGTCCATCACGCCTCCCCACCATCGTACTCTCCCACTAGCCAATCACCCTAACCACCAGTTTCATCACAGTCTCCACCAGTCGCACACCCTCCACCACCAGTCCATCACCTCACCACCAGTCCACCCTCACCACCAGTTCATCACCAACAAGTCACCCTCAACCACCAATCCATGACCCTCACCAGCCCGTCCATCACACTCACCACCAGTCCAGCACTTTCCACCACTGTCCATCCCCCACAGTCCACCACCAGTTCCCATGACCCCTTCACCACCAGTCCATCACAACTCACCACCAGTCCATCACCCCACCACCAGTCTATCACTCCCGCCCACCAGTCCTTCACCCTCCCCACCAAGTCCGTGACCCTCACCACTAGTCCATCACAGTCACCACCAGTCCATCACACTCACACACCAGTCCATCACTCTTCACAACTTACATTCCTTCTCCGTCACCACCAGTCCAATCACCCTCACCCCATTCCTTCACAGATACCACCAATCCCATCACAGGTCACCACCACATCCCATCACCATCAACCATACCATAGTCCATCTAACTCGCCCCACCATCTACACCCACACCACAAGTTCCCGATCCACCATCACCACCAGTCCATCACACCACCACCTATTCAAGTCACTCTCACCACCAGTCCTTTTCTTCACCGTCCCAGCATGTCAATCACCCTCACCACCAGTCCATGACCCACACCACAAGTCCACCATCACCACCAGTCCCATCACAGCCACACCATTCCCATCACAGTCCACCACCAAGTCCATCACATCACCACCAGTCCATCACAGTCCACCACGTCCATCACCGTCACCACAGTCCATCACAGTCCAACCTAACCAGTCCGTCACAGCACCACCAGTCCATCACAGCCAGTCACCAGTCCATCACAGCAGCCACCAGACCATCTCAGTCACCACCATCCCATCACAGTCACCACTAGTCCATCATCAGTCACCACATCCATCACAGCCACCACCAGTCCATCACAGTCCACCACCGCATGTCATCACCCTCACCACCATACATCAACCTCACCACTCATTACCATCACCCTACCACCTAGGTCCATCACAGTCACGCACCAGGTCCATCACAATCACCACCAGGCCATCACCCACACCACCAGTTCCATCACCCTCACCACCAGTCCATCACACTCACCAGCCAGTCCATCACCCCTCACCACCAGTCCATCACAGTCCACCACCCACCTCACAGTCACGCACCAGGCCATCACCCTCACTCACCCCAGTCCATCACACCTCACCTCCAGTCCATCACATCACCACCAGTCCATCACCCGCACAACAAGTCCATCACCCTCAACCGACATCCATCACATGTCACCACCATAGACCATCACACTCCACCGACCAGTCCCATCACCCATCACCACCATTCCATCAGATTTCACCACCAGTTCATCACCCATCCCACCAGTCCACCATCACCACCAGTCATCACCCGCAACCACCAGTCCCCCCATCAACCCACCAGACATTTCAGCCCTCACTCACCAGTCCACCAGCACCACCAGTACACACCCGCACCACCAGTCCTTCTCAGTCCACCACCAGTCCACCATCATCACCAGTCATGCAACCCTCACCACCAGTCCCACCATCAACCGCCAGTCATCACCCTCTACCACCAGTCCCATCACAGTCATCCACCGAGTACCACCATCATCACCAGTCTCACACTCACCACCATTCCCACCATGCACCGACCAGTCATCATCCTCCCCACCCATCCATCACAGTCACCACCAGTCCACACCATCGACCGCCATTCCATACAACCCCACCAACAGTCATCAAGTCACCTACGCAGACCACCATCATCAACCAAGTCAACATCCCTTCACCACCAGTCCCCCACCATCATCACCATCATCACCTCACTCACCATCCACCAGTCACCGCCAGTCATCGACCTCACACCACCAGTCCATCACAGCAACCACCAGTCCCCAGTCACTCACCAGTCCATCACCCTCAACCATCCGTCATCCTACATCACCACCAGTCATTCAACCCTCACCACCAGTCCATCACCATGCACCAACCATCATCACCCTCACAACCATGAGTGTTAATAGTTTGATTTTTTAATTCATGTTAAATCACGTTGTGTATGGTCGGTGTTAACAACTTCATATTTATAGACTAGGCATCTTAGGCAAATAACTGTCGGCAGCTTCTTGAATGATTATATTATATAATAGGAGGATAATCATTAGTTTTAATCTCAACAAACATGAATTTAAGATTTCCTTGAAATATGCCAAAATGGAATCCTTGAACGAGATCATTAGAAATAATATGTTGTGCGAAGAGTAAAACTGGTTAATTAGCATGAACTCATTTAAAATTAAGTTCCTTCTAAATTTTCGTCTTATACTTTAAACATGTTATATTGTTTTCTAATAGCACCTTAGAAAACTTATTATAACAAATGTCAATGAACAATATTAGCCAAATCCAACTAAATGAATGTTTGAGCGCATTGTGGGTTGTTGTGGTGTTGTTGTGTGTGTGTTGTGTGTGTGTGTTGTGTGTGGTGTGTTATGTTTGTGTTGTGAGTGTGGGTGTGTGTGAATGTTGTTGTGTTGTTGTGTGGTGGGTGTGAGGTGTGTGTGTGTGTTGTGTGTGTATGTTTGATGTGTTTTCGTGTGTGTGTGTAGGTTATGTGTGTGGTGTGTGTTTGTGTTTGTGTGTGTGTGTGAATGAATGTGAGTGTGTGTTGTGTGATGTATGTGTGTGTGTGTGTGGTGTGTTTTTGTGTGTGTGTATGTATGTGTTGTGGTTATAGTGGGTGTGTATGTGGGTGTGTTTTTGTGTTTAGTTAGTATGGTGTGTGTGGTTGTGTGTGTGTTTGTTGTGTATGTTGTGGGTGTGGGTGTGTGGTGTGTCTGTTTGTATGTGGGTTGTGTGTGTTGTGTGGGGTGTGTTGTGGGTTTTTTTGTTGTTGTGTGTGTTGGGGGTGTAGGTATGTGTGGGTGTTGTGTGTGTGGTGGGGGGGGGGTGTGATGTGTGGGTGTGTTATGTGTGTGTTTGTGTAGTGTGTGTGTGGTGGGTTGGTGTTGTGGATGTGTGGCTGTGTGGTGTAGTACACACCTAGTTGTACTCACCTAGTTGAGGTTGCGGGGTCGAGTCCGAGCTCCTGCCCCAGCATCTTTCACTGATCCGCTACCTAGGGCCCACTCTTCCCTGAGATCCGTGAGCTTTATCTACCTCTGCTTAAAGCTTATGTATGGGATCCTGCTCCACTACATCGCTTCCCAAACTATTCCACTTACTGACTACTCGTGGCTGAAGAATACTTCCTTAAATCCTGTGATATCATCTGTGTCTTCATCTTCCAACTGTTCCCCTTGTACTGTTCCAATCTCTGGAACAATCCTGTCTGTGAGTCCACCTTGTCATTCCTCTCAGTATTTCATGAGTATGTCGTTACAAGTCCCCCCTATCTCTCTCTCTCCTGGTCCTCCAGTGTCGTTCAGGTCATTTCTCCTTTAACCTCTCCTCGTAGGACATACCTCTTTACCTGACTAGTCTGTTGCAAACCTTGCACTTACACTAGATTTACTTACTTCACGTAGCTTGCAAGGTGAGGGGTGTCGCTAAACTGGGCGCATACTCCAATATGGCCTAACTTACAACGGTACAGGTCCGAATGAGTACCTTATTAAGATTCGAATCTGTTCTGAGGTTTGCTAGGCGCCCCATATGCTGCACAGTATTTGGTGTTGGTCGCTTCATAGAATGTGCTGGTGTTATACTCACTACCCAAGATCTTTTTCCTTGAGTGAGGATTGTATCTCTAGCCGACTCTAGACTGGTAACTCGGGGGGTTCCGTCCTGCATCTTTCTTTGCCCCCCCAATCTTCAGACCTTGCACTTGGTGGGATTGAACTCCAGGAGCCAATTGCCATGGACCAGGTTATCAGCTGTCCAGATCCCTTTGAGTTCTGCCTGGTCTTCGATCGATGAATTTCTTCCATCAAATTCACTTCCATCTGCAAACAGGACACCTCAGAGTCTCTAATTCCTTCCCTTGTATGGTGTATGTGTGCGTGTAGGATGTATGTTAAATCGTGAGTGTGTGTATGTTTGTGTGTTGTGTGTGTGTGTGTGTGTATGTATGTGGGGGTGTTGTTTTATGTTGGGTGTGTTGTTGTCTAGTGGTGGTGTGTGGGGGGGGGGGGGTAGTTATGGTGTGTGGTTTGTCAATGTTTTAGTGTGTGTGTGTATGAATGTAGTGTGTTGTTGTTTGTGATATTGTGGGGTGTGTGTTGAGTTGTGTGTGGTGTATGTATTGGTGTGTGTGTGTGTTATGTGGGGTGTTGGGTGTGGGTGGTTTGGGGGTGGTGTGTGCGTTTGTGTGTGTGTGTTTGTGTGGTTATTTGTGTGTGTGTGTGGTGTTGGTTGGTTAGTAAGGGTGTGTTGTGTGTGTGTGGTGGGTTGTGGTTGTGGTCAGGTGTGTGTGTTGTGTGTGTTGGTGGTTTTGTGTGGGTGGTGTGTGTGTTATGGGTGGTGAGGGTAGTGTGTGTTGTGTGGTTGTGTGTATGTATGTGTGGGTGTGTGGGTGTGTGTGTTGTGTATGTACGAGTGTGTTGTGGGTTGTTGTTGGTGGGGTGTTGTGCAGGTGTGCGTGTGTGTTTGTGTGTGTTGTGTTGTGTGTGTGTGTGTGTGTGTGTGTGTGTTGTTGTGTGGTGTGGTGTAGGTTCTTTGTGTGTGGTGGGTGTGTGTGTGTGGTGTGTGAGTGTGGGGATGTTGGTAATTATGTGGGTGTGGGGGGGTGGTGTTGTAGATTGTGTTGGTGGGTGTGTGGTTGCCTGTTGTGTATGTATATTGTGGGGTGTGTGTGGGGGTGTGGGGTATGTGTGTGTTAGTGTGTGTTGTCATGTGTGTGGGTGTGTGTTTGGTGTGTACTAAACTCATTTCTGTGTTGCAGGTCGAATCTTAGCCTCCTGGTCCCGCCTCTTCCCGTTTGCTACTGTCCCTTCGCTCTCCCGCTCCATGACTTTATCAAACCTCGTCTTAAAACTGTGTATTGTTAACTAGTCCTTTCCACTACTAAGTTTCGAGAGCTATTCACACTGCCTCAACTCTGATGACTGAAGAATATACGTCCTAAAACTCGTCTGACTCATTTGTGTTTCAACGTCCAATTGTGGCCTCATTGTTTCTTGTGTCCCATCCGCTGGATCATCCTGTCGGGGGTCCACCTTGGCTATTCCAACGCAGTATATTTAAGTTCGTTAACATGTCTCCCCCTGACCCCCTCCTGTCCTCCAGTGGTGGTCAGGTCCGGATGTTCCTTAAATCTTGTACATCATAATGACATTCCAACTTACTTCTGGAACTAACCTTGAGTCCCGCAAACCTTTGTACTTTCTCTAGTGTTCTTGACGTGCTTATCAAGTGCAGTTCCCAAACATGCTGCATACTCCAGTATGGCCTGACATACACGGTGGACATGTCCTCATGGATACGATTCTTACTAATGTACGAATGTCTGTTCTTCATGTTTTGCCAGCGCCCATAGCTCAGCAGTGATCAAATGAATGTGCTACCGAGTACATCACTGTGTTAGACTCTCCCCAAATTCTTTCTCCTGATTGAGATTGGGCATTCTTTGCCACACTAGGCCTATACTCTGTCCTGAGGTCTTCTGTGCCCTTCCCGACTTGCATACTTTGCTTTATCAGATTAGAATCGAAGAAAGCCATTTGCTGGAAGCCATGTGTCCCATTCTGCCAGTCTCTTGAAGTCCCTGCTTGTCCTCATCAGATTGTTTATGGATACGCATGAACTTCAACATCAATCTCAAAAAGGGACACTTCTGATCTAACCCTTCTCCATCTTGTCGTTCACATATACCAAAATACACTGGTCCTAGACCACCCCTGTGGGACCCGGCTCGTACACATGTGCCACGAACTGTAAACATCATTACTTAACCATGACTCTGTGTTGCCTCCCTGTCAGGTAATCTCTATCCATTGCAGTGCCCTCCTGTATATTTGGCGCCGTATGCTCTATCTTCTTGCACTAATCTCTTTGAGGACTGTTCAAAGTGCCTCTTGCTGTCCAAGAAGATGCAATCAACCCACCCCTCTCTCTCGTGTCCCTTACTTCTGATATTTTAGCATAAAACTCCAGAAGTTGTGACACAGGATTGCCTTCCGTGACTCCGTCTGTTGGTCATTATATACTCTGTTTCAGTTCCAGGTGCTCACCACTCTCCTCTGATAATCTTCTCATAATTTGAGCATACTAACACGTCATATGACACGATGGTCTATAGTTTGAGTTGCCTCATTTCTGTCTCCTTTTTAAAAAGGGAACTACATTTCTCGTCTTCCAGACCTCAGGTATTTGCCACATTTCCAGTCGTTTGAAGATTGTGGCTAAGTGCAACGCACAACATATCTTGCTCCCTCTCTAAGGACCCACGGGGAGATGTTGTCCGTTCCGGCATTGCCTTTGAGGTTATCGTATGTCCCTTAGCAGTTTCTTCACCTCCTCTCTCATCTGTTAAGTATGTCTACAACACATTTGTGTATTCCTTGCTGTTGTGCACCCATCTGTCATTCCCCCAGAGTCCTTCTGGCGAAAACTGTAAAATACTTCTTAAATCCGGTGGTTTGAGCTCCTCACATACCTCATGCTCGTTTCGTGTGAGTTCTTTCACCCATTCTTTCCTCAGCTTTTCACCGGTCCTTGACTGTGTCATTCCCTTCCTCCTAATGTTGCTAACAGCAGTTTCGGGTCAGATTTTGACTTTCCATGCTATTCGTTTTCATATCGTCGCTGGCCTCCCCCTTATCTGAGCATAACATCTTCCTGGCTCTTCTACTAATCGTCCTTGTTTCCTGGTCTATTCCTCCTGTACCGGTTGGGCGGGTTGTGGGGGTGGGTGGGGGGGTAACTTTTCCATCTCGGTTGCTCTTGAGTTTTTGCGCCCTACACCGTCGGTAAACCAAACCTCGTTTTGTGGTCTTCCCTATATTTCTGTTTCCCTTGTAACAAAACTTTCCTCTGCTCCTTCACGTTTGTTGCCAATATTCCATCATCTCGTTTACTGATTTTCCTCCAGTTCCTCTGTCCCACTGAAGCCTCCTGCAGAAGTTTCTCATTACCGTGTATTCCCACTTTTATTTGTTGGCCTGTCTCCTCATTCCGTTACCTCTCCACTTTGTAACTCGAACTATATATCAAAACTCAGAACCCAACGTATAGCTAGCTCCGAGCCAAGGGCCTCTCGGTAAGTGATGTCTTCAATGTCTGAACTTCTCAGGGTGAACACAGATCCAGTCCTTTCTGGCTCATCCTCCCCTCTCTCCTGGTTGTGTCCCTGACTATGTTGATGCATGAGGTTTCAAGTACCACATCCATCCTTCTGGCTCGCCATGTTTTATCGACCCCCATTGGCTCCAGGGTTTCTCCAGTCGATCTCCAGTGGGTTGAAATCGCCCGTACCATAACTTTGCTCTTCTCGATGAGCTCTTCTTGCCACCTCACCATGATGTCCACCATCACCTTGTTTTTTCTTCTACTCCTCTCTGGTCTCCTGCATCTGGTGGTGGTTTAGTTATCACTCCATGACCACATTATGTTCTCCTCCGACTGAATTGTACCTACAATGTAGTCTCTTTATCTCACAATCTTGTCCATGCCTTCCAATTTCCCTCAAATCCCATCGTGTTTTATGAGCAGTGCATACCCCTCCTCTCCCCTCTACTCTTCTATCCTTTTTCCCTCAGGATCTGCGATATACCCGTTGGGAAGAATAGTGGACAGGTTATTGTCTCAGCGAGGTTTTGTTTCTGCGTACTTGCTAAGATTCTGGAGGGATTTTTCACTGATCTTCTCGGTTCCACTCCTCATGTTTGATATTCATATTTTCAGCCATGTTTGTGTACCAAAACTGGCATTTCTATTCTATTCATTGTGGTGCAATGCAAGAATATTGGGGTTGGGTAAGCGAGAGCCTTAGGTGGGGCGTATTGGGGCTTGTGTTTGGGGAGTTGTGATGATGGGATGGGGTCTAGAATGCCCCTAAGGGACACTGTTGGGGTCTGAGGTTTTTGATATGGGGGTTGGTGGCTGAGGAACAGTATGTTTAGTATAGTTGCCTCATTGCGTTGGAATGGTCCGCGGTTGAGTCTTTGGTGGAAATTCTGTGGGGTGTTTTGCCACTTCCCCTGTGTCTGGGTCCTGCTCCATTTTCGTCATTGCCTTCGTTTCCTCATTCATCTCTGTACAGCCTCTCTCTTTACAGTGTATCCTTTCTTCTTGTGTTCTGTCGCGGTCGAGTTTAATCTCACTGGTACCCCTGTTCGTTCCCTCGATCTTGCTTTCTCTCGTTAAGAATCCTGTTTCGAACTGATTTCTTCCTATATAAGTTACTTCTGCACTAGGCCGTATCCTTCACTCGCAACCACCCAATTCCTGAAAATTTGTCACCTGGGTCATATCGCCCTCACCTATTGTTTTCATGATGCCTTAAAACATTTTTTTCTCCTCCTGTTTTTTTTCCCTTCAAAGTTGTCCCCCTTGGCTTCTTGGAGCCTGTACACAAAAACTGCCCTCGCCTTTTCCTCCTCCCACGAGTCTCCATCTGCTTCCTCTGAGGCATTTTATTTCCTTCCATTGACATGTTCTTGCTTCAGTCCTGTCATATCTGAAACTTCTTTTTCTCAGTGAACTGTCTTTCATGACCAGCTGTCCCTTGCTACTACAGTTGGCTGTTAGAATCTCTGAAATATAGCATACCTTCATTGTCTTCGGACCTGTCATTTGATCTTAGTGTGCTCCTCGTCTTTTCCCTGGCCTCACGGGGGTCTGATAGGGCCTTCGTGTACTTTATGTCTCCGTTGTTGCTTACCGTCCCCTTGTCTGCGCCTGACATTAAATTTTCCTGATGTCACATCTGAATTTTTCATTTGTCTCTCTAATCTGTTTCAGGCTTTGCAGTTTCTCTTCTAAGACTGTATCCTAGCTTCTGCTGCTAAGACCTGTACTTCCCACTTCCTGCACTCTTCAGCTATCCGCTCCTCCATTTTCTTACCAAGCTCTATTATCTTCCTTCCCCACTTTTCCCCCCTTCCCTTTTTTGGAGCTCTAACTCCCAGTCTTTCCTCCCTGGTTCGTCTACCAGATCTCTGGTTTTCCGTCCTCTAGGGCCACCCATTTTTTTTTTTTTTTTTTTTTTTTTGACCAAGAAGGCTAAAAGGAGGGACAGGGTGCGAGGGGGAGAGAGAAAGGGTAGAAAGAGAGAGAAAAGGGAGAGAAAAGAAGAAAGGGTGGGTAGAAAGGGGGAGAGGGAAAAAAAGAGAGGAGAGAAATGGGGTGAGGGATTAGACCAGGGGAGAGGAGAGAATTTAGGGGGGAGAAGGGTAAGAGAGGAGAAGAGAGGGAGAGGAAGGGAGGAAAGGTATGGGAGAAATGGAGGTGGGAAAGCTATGAGAGAGAAGGAGGAGAGTTTTAGGGTTATGGAGTGAGGGGGGAGAGAGAAGAGAGGAGGAGAAGAGAGGAGAGAGAGAGGGGAGAGAGAGAATAGAAAAGAAAAAAAGAGTGGGGAAGGGAGGGAAAAGGCTATGAGAGAAAAACGCTGGGAGGGGGGAGGGAAAGATGGGGAGTGGGAGTAAGCAAGACAGGAGAGGGAAAGGTCTGTTGGGGAGGGAAAGGTGTTGTGGGGGGTGAGGGGACGCGGTAAAATTTCCAAGGTTCAGCTGTGTGTACCACCTAGTTGTGGTTTTCAGGGTCGGATCAGTCCTGTCCCCGAGTGTATGTTTTGTGCGCGCGGTGTGTGTGAGCACGTCAGTTGTTTATATGTCCCAGAAATACAATTCACCTCTGTGTATCCGTAATACTAATAAGATACCATTAACACTGAGAGTAATTCTAATAATTAAATACTAGCGTGTGTTAACAAGTCATTCTTTCACCCAGTTATTACTACCTTTTACTACATGTGTACCCAATATTTGGCTTCTAATTGTACTGCCCTTGTGTCCTAAAACATTATCTCTCGAAACTGTTGTCAGGCCTGTAGTCCCATTAGCCACGACTTAATCCTCCTGCCTATTCCTTGCTCCTACAAATTTTATCTTCCTACTACTGCTAGGTGTTGTGTGTATGATAATCGCTCTGGAGCAGGGTTTGTGATAGCCAGCTACCAGTGACCGTAGGGCCGACTCTACCACTCAAAACTTCCCGCCAACCACAAACAGGTGATTTGTACGTTTCTCCTCAGAGGGCACGTCCATCCAGATGCCTGATGTACGATACTCGCTGCACGATGCTTGCTGTACGATGACTCGTGCACTTCGCCCTTCCGCCGCTGACTTCTTCAGCTATTCTTTTCTCGTTGCCCTTTTGAGTCCTCATTTACCACACTTATCACTTGCATACTGCTACTTTTATAATTTACACTTCACTTTTGGTAAGTACACTTCTTATTTGTGTTAACACCCAACCTGTTATGGCAGCACTACTTCCTCAGGCCTACTGCTGCCACCACCTCTGCTTATACATATTTATGTATAGGGATGTATATATTTTATATATATATATATATATATTATATATATATATATTATATATATATTATATAATATATATATATATATATATATAAAATATATATATATTTATAAAATATATATATATTATATATATATAATTATATGGTTTAAAAAACTGTCAAGTTTTATAATTAAAACACTTGTACAGCGTTTAGGACACGTTTTCCACAATAAAAAACCTTCCCAAATGTTGCACAAGTGTCTGGTTTTCACACAATATAAAAATTTAAAAGTACAATTTAAATAGACAAAGTTCTACAACTCTAAACAGATCTAAATTCACGAAGCTTGGAAATAATAACTGTAATTTACTTATGTAGAAGCCAAATCTTTTCCCGAGACTGAGTCTTGGGGATAGACATAAAACACAAAAATTTTACAGACGTTTGTATATTTAAAAAAATGCCCCATAATTGTAAATTTTAAATTCGAGGAAAGCCCAAACAAGTCCTAGAACCTGTATTGGTAAAGCCCCCTGGGTGGCGAGACGTCTACATAAACCATGGAAAGGCGGAACGTCACAAAAAGCACTGGATGGCGAGACGTCTACAATAATGCCCCTGATGGCGAGACGTCTACAAAAAGCACTGGATGGCGAGAAAGTTTTACAATAAAGCACTGGATGACGAGACGTCTACATAAAGCCACGGATGCGAGACGTCTAAATAAAGCCCCTGGATGGCGAGACGTCTACAATAAAGCACTGGTGGCGAGAGTCCCACATAAAGCCACTGGATGGCGAGGGCTCTACAATAAGCCACTGGATGGCGAGGGCGTCCCAATAAAGCCACGGATGACGAGACGTCTACAATAAAGCCACTGGATGGCGAGACGTCTAAAAAAGCACTGGATGGCGAGACGTCACAAAAAGCCACCCGGATGACGAGACGTCTACAATAAGCCACTGGATGGCGAAGACGTCCTTACAAAACCACTGGATGGCGAGACGTCTACAATAAGCCATGGATGGGGGAGACGTCTACAATAAAGCCCCCTGGATTGGCGAGACGTCTACAATAAAGCCACTGGATGCGAGAGTCTCAATAAAGCCACTGGATGGCGAGACTCTACAATAAAAACCACTGGATGGCGAGACCTACAATAAAACCACTGGATGACGGACGTTCTACAATAAAGCCACGGATGGCGAGACGTCTACAATAAAGCACTGGATGGCGAGACGTCTACAAAAAAGCCACTGGATGGCCCGGGCGTTACAATAAGCACTGGATGCGAGGGCTCACAATAAAGCCACTGGATGACGGACGTCAACAATAAAGCCACTGGATGGCGAACGTCTACAAAAAAAGCCACTGGATGGCGAGACGTCAAAAATAATGGAAAGGGTGGCGAGAACGTTACAATAAAGCCCCGGATGGCGAGAGGGGGGGGTCTACAAATAAAGCCACTGGATGGCGAGAGTCTACAATAATGCCACTGGATGGCGGGGAACCCTCACAATAAAGCCACTGGGTGGGAGACGTCTACAAAAACCACTGGATGGCGAGACGTCTCAAAAAGCCACTGGATGGCGAGACGTTACAATAAAGCCCTGGATGGCGAGACGTCTAAAAATAAACCACTGGATGGCGAGACATCTACAAAAATGCCACGGATGGCGAGACGCTACAATAAAGCCACTGGATGCGAGACGTCTACAAATAAAGCCACTGGATGGCGAGAGTCTACAATAATGCCACTGGATGGCGAGACGTCCCACAATAATGCCACTGGAGGCGAGAGGTTACAATAAAGCCACTGGATGGCGAGACGTCACAATAAAGGAACTGGATGGGGGAGACGTCTACAATAAAACCACTGGATGGCGAACGTCACAATAAAGCCACTGGGTGGCGGGAAAGTCTCAAAAATGCCACTGATGGCGAGACGTCTACAATAATGCCACTGGATGGCGAGACGTCTACAATAAAGCCATGGATGGGCGAGACGTCTACAAAAAAGCACCCGGATGGCGAGACTCCACAATAATGCCACGGATGGCGAGAACGGGTTTCAATAAAGCCACTGGGTGCGAGACGTCTACAATAAAGCCACTGGTGGCGAACTTAAAAATAAAGCCCTGGATGGCGAAGTCCAAAAAAAAGCCCTTTGGGTGGCGAGCGTCTACAATAATGCCACTGGTGCGAGACTCTACAATAAAGCCACTGGGGTGGGGAGACTCTACAATAAACCATGGATGGCGGAAAGTCTACAATAAAGCCACTGGATGGCGAGACGCTACAAAATGCCACGGATGGCGAGAGTCTACAAAAAGCACAGGAAGGCGAGCGTCTACAATAAAGCCCGGATGGCGAGGGTCACAATAAGCCCCCGGAGGCGAGACGTCTACAATAAACCATGGATACGAACGTCTACAATAACCAGGTGGCGAGACGTCTACAATAAAAACCACTGGTGGCGAGAGTCTACAACAAAGCCACTGGATGGCGATACGAAATAAGCCATGGGTGGCGAAGACTCACAACAAAGCCACTGGGTGGGGAACGTCTACAAAAAAGCCACTGGTGGCGGCGTCACAAAAAAGCACTGGATGGCGAGACGTCTACAATAAAACCACTGGAGGCGAGACGTCTACAATAAAGCCACGGAGGCGAGACGTCTACAACAAAG
>NC_069461.1:2870878-2889849 GCF_026875155.1 Cherax quadricarinatus | reverse complement strand
AACAAAAAAGACAGGGAACCGGGCCCGAACAATGAAAAAGTGATAGGGAAACCCCCCAAAAATGAAATATGTGAAGGAAAAACCCCCCAGAAACAAAAATTGTGAGAAGGAAAACCCCTCCCGAAAAGGAAAATGAGAAAAACCCCTAAAAAATGAAAAAAAAGAAAAAAAAAAATGAAAAATGGAAGGAAACCCCCAGAACAATGAAAAATGAGAATGAAACCAGTTAAGAAAAATGAAATATTACAAAGAAACCCGTCCAGAAAACCCCAATATGAGAAGAAAACCGTCCCGAACAATGAAATATGAGGGGGAAAACCCTCCCTAAAATGAAATTGAGAAGGAAAAACCCGTCCAGAACGATGAAGTATGAGAGGGAAAAACCCTCCACAAGAATAAATATGACAGGGAAACCCCTCCATTTTGAATGAATATGACAAGGGGAAAACCGTCCAGAAATGAATTTTGAGAAGGGAAAACCCTCACAAAGAAAAAACGAAAAAATTTACAGGGAAACCCGCCGAACAATGAAATTTACAGGGAAACCCGCCAGAACAATGAAAAAATGGAGGGAAACCCCCTCCAGAACAATGAAAATTTTGACAAGGAAAAAACCCCCCAGAAAAATGAAATATGAGAGGGAAACCGTCCAGAACAAGAAATTGGGGAAGGGAAAACCGTCAGAACAAGAAATATTACAAAGAAAATAGTCCAGATCCATGCCCATTTTTTTGACAGGGGGGGGGGGAAAAAAAAAAAACCGTTTAAAAACAGTTTGGGGGAAATAAAAAAGAAGGGGAAACCGTCCCGAAAATGAAAAAAAAAGACGGGAAAACCCCCAGGCCCAAAAGAATAAAGAAAGGAACCCCGTCCAGAAAAAATGAAATGTGGGCAGGGGGGAAACCCCCCCCCGAACAATTTGGGGAAAATGAAAGGGAAACACTCCAGAAAAAAAGAAATTGACGGGGGAAAACCCCTCCAGAAAAATGAAATATGAGAAGGAAAATGTCAAAGAACAATGAAACGACAGGGGGGGAAAAAAAATCCAAAAAAAATGAAATATGAGAAAAACCCGTCCCGAACAATGAAAAATGACAGGGATCCCGTCGGGGAAAATAGAAAAAAGACAGGGGAAACCCCCTCCAGAACAAAGAAATATGACAGGGGGAAACCCCTCAAGAAAAAATGAAATATGGAAAAAAGGAAACCCCGTCCGAAAACCCTTATAATGACGTGAAACCAGTCCGAAAAAAAAATACGCGGGAAAAAACCCCTCCAAACATGTTATGACAGGAAAAACCCGCCGAAAAAGAAAATGAGAAGGAAACCCTCCAGAACAAGGAAAATTTAAAGGAAACCCTCCAGAACAAGAAATGTGAGAAGAAAACCCGTCCGAACAATGAAATATGCAGGGGAAACCCCGTCCCTAATGCAATTGAAGGGGAAAACCCCGGGCCCGAAAACAATAAATATCAGGGAAACCGTCCGAAAAAAGGGAAAAGTGAGAAAGAAACCCGTAAAAAAGAACAATCAAATATGAGAAAAGGGAAACCCCCTAAAAAAAAATAAAAATTTAAAAACGAAACCCCCCAAGAACAAAGAAATATGAGAAGGAAACCCGTCCAGAAAAATGAAATTGGCCGGGAAACCCGGCCCCAAAAATGAAATAGACAGGGAAACCAGGCCAGAAAAAACGAAAAATTTAAAGGAAACCCGTCCAGAAGAATGAAAAATGAAAGAAAATCTTCAAGAACAATGAAATATGAAGGGAAAACCCCCGGGCCCAAAAAATGAAATACACGGGAAACCCTCCAGAACAATTTAAATATGACAGGGAAACCCGCCAGAACAATGAAATGTGACAGAGCAACCCCTATTTAAAAAAAAGAATATACGGTAAAGCTGCAGAAAAATGCAAAATGACAGGGGAAAATTTAAACAATGAAATTGGAAGGAAACCCGTCCCGAAAAATGAAATATGGGAAGGAAAAAACCCCCCCGAACAAGGAAAAAATTATGAGAAAAAATCCGTCCAGAACAATGAATTGGCCACGAAACCCGTCCAGAACAATGAAATACGGCCACGAAAAACCCCCCAGACATTGAAATTGAGAAAAAAACCCGCCAAACAATGAAACATAGAAGAAATCGTACAGAACAATGAGATATATGAAAGGGGAAACCCTCAAGGACAACGAAAAAATGAGGGGAAAACCGGTCCAGAACATGAAATTTGATTTTTGAACCCGCCAGAACAATGAAATTGTGAAGGAAACCCGTCCCAAAAAAGGAAATGTGAGAAGGAAACCCCTCCAAGTCAAGGAAATATGAGAAAGAAACCCCTAAAGAAAAATGAAATATGAGAACGAAACCCCCCAAAAACAAAGAAAATAGAGAAGGAAACCCCCCAGAACTGAAAATTGGGGAAAACCCCGGGAAGAAAAAAGGAAATTTGGAGGAAAAAAAAGTCCGAAAAATGAAATAAGAGAAAAGGAAACCAGGGCCAGAACGATGAAGTATGGAAGGGGAAAACCCATCCCCAAGAATGAAATATGAAGGGAAACCCGTCCATTTTGAATGAAATAGGGAAGGGAAAACCCCTTTTTTGAACGAAATATACAGGAAAACCAGTTCGAACAAGAAATAGCAGGGAAACCTCTCCCGAGCAAAAAATATGGAAGGA
Organism: Cherax quadricarinatus; assembly: GCF_026875155.1. Classification (NCBI taxonomy): domain Eukaryota; kingdom Metazoa; phylum Arthropoda; class Malacostraca; order Decapoda; family Parastacidae; genus Cherax; species Cherax quadricarinatus. The sequence continues at coordinate 2,887,166 of NC_069461.1, read as the reverse complement.
AACCCGTCGAAGAATGAAATGTGACAGGGAAACCCGTCCCGAAAAAAATGAAATATGACAGGGAAACCCGTCCAGAACAATGAAAAAATTGAGAAGGAACTCTCACGAACAAAGAAATACAAAGGGGAAAAACCCTCCCGAACAATTAAAATAGAGAATGGAACCCCCCAAACAATGAAAAATGACAGGGATCCCGTCGAGAACTTGAAATATGACATGGGAAACCCCTCCAGACAAAGAAATATGAAAGGAAACCCCCTGAATAAAAAAAAAATATGAGAAGAAACCCAAAAAAAACAAGGGAAATTGAGAAAAAACCCGTCCAAAAAAGAAGAAATATGGCCCCCCGAAACCCCCTCCAGAACTTGAAATGTGGAATGAAACCCGTCCGAACAATGAAAATGGAGGGGAAAACCCTCCACAAAAAGAGATTAAGGGGAAACGGTCCGAACAACGGCTTATGACAGGGAAAAAGGTCCGAAAAATGAAATAGACAGGGGAAAAAACCCGTCAAAACAAGAAATATGAGAAGGAAACCCGTCCAGAACCATTTTATATAAGTGAAAACCTCCAGAAAATGAAAAAGACGGGAAACCCCGTCCAGAACAATGAAAATTGACAGGGAAAAACCCTCCGAAAATGAAATATTTAGAAGGGAAAACCCCTCCAAAAAAGAAATATGGAAAGAAACCACTCAAAAAAAATAAAAAGTGAGAAGGAAACCCGTCCAGAACAAGAAATATGGAGTGAAAAACCCCTCCAGAACAAAGAAAAATGACAGGGAAACCCCCTCGAGAACAACGAAAAATTTAAGAAGTAAACCCCTCCAGAACAATGAAAAAGGGAAGGGAAAACCCGTCCATAACAATGGATATGACAAGGGAAAACCCGCCCCGAAATGAAATATACAGGGAAACCAGTCCGAACAAAAAAACGTGAGAACGAAAAAAACCCTAAAGAACAAGAAAAATTTAAAAACGAAACCCCCCCAAGAACAATGAAATATAGAAAGGAAAAAACCCCTCCAAACAATGAAATATGCCCGGGGAAAAAAACCCGGGCCGAACAATGAAATATGACAGGGAAACCTGGCCAGGACAACGAAATAGGAAGGAAAACCCCCTCCATAACAATGAAATATGAAAGGAAACCCTCCAAAAACAATGAAGTATGAGAGGGGAAACCGTCCAAAAAACAATGAAATGTACAGAGCAACCCGTATAAAAAGAAAAAAATATGACAGGGTAAACGCGGCAGAACAATGCAATATGACAGGGGGGAAACCGTTTTGAACAATAAATAGGAAAGGGAAACTCTGAGAGCAAGAAATATCGGGGGAAAACCCGTCCAGAAGAATGAAAGTGACAGGGAAACCCAAAAAGAACAATGAAATATGACAGGGAAAAATCGTCCAGTATACAATCGAAATATGACAGGGGAATCCCGTCAAGAAGATGAAATATATTCAGAGAGAAGAAACCCGTCCAGAACAATAAAATACGAGAAGGAAACTCGTCAAGAACAATGAAATATGACGGGAAAACGACCAGGGGAACAAAAATAATACAAATGAAATATGACAAGGAGATTCCTACAGAACAATGAAATATACAGGCATCAACCCGTCCAGAACAATTGAAACTATCGACACGGGAAACCCCGTCCATGGGAAATGAAATATGACTTGGAAAACCAGTCCAAAAATGTGATATGGAAGGGATAACCGGGTCCGGATCAATGAAATATGACAGGGAAACCGGTCCCCCAGAAGAACATTCGAAATTGGAGGGAAAAACCCGGTCCAGAGCAATGCAAATATGAGAAGGAAACCGTCCTGAAACCATGATTATATGACAGGGAAACCGTCCAGAAGAAAGGAAATCATATGGACAGGCGAACTCAGTCCAGAGCAATGATATATGAAACGGAAACCCGTCCATCTGAACGATGAAATAGGACAGGAACACTCGTCAAGAAACAATGCAAAATTATGAGACAGGGAAACCCGTTCCAGAAGACAAGGAAATATAGGTAAACCCCGTCTCCAGAACAAGGAAAATATGAGAACTCGAAACCCGTAAAGAACAATGAAAATAGGAGAAGAATAACCCTCAGAACAATGGAAATGTGAGAAGGAAACCCGTCCAGAACAATGAAATATGGCCGGGAAACCAGTCCCTAACAATGAAATATGGGAAAGTGAAACCCGTCCCCGAAACTAATTGGACAACCTATGAACAGCCTCAAATCCTGTCAGAAATCAACGAAATTTGAGAAGGAGGAAACCCGTCCAGAAACAAAGGATAGTTATGATAGGGAAAGCGTCTACCACGTCTATAACAATGAAATCCATGAGAAAGGAAACCAGTTCCAGAACAATGATCGTTTAGTATATGAGGGGAACCCGTCACCACGCAAGAATGAAACAAAATAACAGGGGAATCCGTCCAGAAAAATGAAATATGAGAAGGAAAACCCGTCCAGAACAAACGACATTGAAGGGACAGGGGACGATAAACACGGCAGCAGAACAATGCAATTTGACAATGGAAGTCCCGTCCAGAAGGAATGAAATATGGACAGGGAAAACCGTCCAGGGCAATGAAATATTACAGGGAAACTGTCCCAGACAATGAAATATGACAGGGGTGATAAAACCGTTCCGAACATTGAAATATGGCAGCGAATACCTCTCCAAGTATATATGATATTATGAGAAGGAAATACCGTCCTCAAAATAATGAAATATGACAGGATAACCCGTCCAAAACGTGATGAAATATAACAGAGAAACCCGTCCATTACAAGAAGTATAGACGGAATGGAGAAGAGCCGTCCAGAATAATTGAATGCGCGAAGGAAAACCGTCCTAAACAATGAACATATGAGAATTAAAACCCGTCCAGAAACATGGACAATAATATGACAAGGAAACCCATCCGAACAAGGATTATATGACAGTAAAGCCCGTCCTTAACGTGAATATGACGGGAGGGAACCCGTCCAAGAACAATGATAATATTACAGGGAAACCCGTCCCAGAACAAGGAAAATTGACTGGAATCCTCGTCCAGAGCAATTTAAATAGAGAAGGGAAACCCGTCCGAACAATGAAATTATGAGAGGGCAACCCGCCAGAATTAATGAAATAGAGAGGGTAAAACCCGTCCAGACAATGAGATATGAGAGGGGGAAAACCGGTTTTAGACTTTGAAGAGTATGACAGGGAAAACCTCGTCCAGAGCATATGATAAATTTGAGAAGGAACCCTTCCAGAACTCGTGATATATGACAGGGGGCAAAACCGTCCAGAACCAATGAAATATGTGAAGGGAAACCCCGTCCAGGACAATGAAATATGAGAAGGAGAAGGGAAACCCGTCCAGAATAAGGAAAATAATGGAAGGGAAACCCATCCGAATATAAGGAATATTCGGACGCGAAACCGTAACAATGAAATAGAAGAACACGAAACCCATAAAAGAACTAATGAAATATGAGAATAAAACCCGTCCTTCCAGAACATTGAAATATGAGTGGCAAACCCGTCCAGAACAACGAAATATCGACGGAAGAAACACGGTTCCAGAAAATGAAATATGTCATTTGGGTAATCCCGTTCAGACAAGAGATATGAGAAGGGAAACGCGTCCAGAACAAACGATACTTTTGCAGGGTAAACCGGTGCCAGAAACATATTGTAATATACCTGAGAAGGACGGAATCTTCCAGACCATTACATATGACAGGGAAACCTGCCAGATATATACAATGAAAATATGACAAGGTGGAAAATCCCGTCAGAAAAAGCAATATATGAGTGGGGGGAAACCCCGTGCCAGAACAAGGATATTGCGAGATGGAAACCCGTCCAGAGGGATATTACTGTCCTGATCGGTACTCGGAATAATAACGTGGTTAATAACTGGGGGGTGTTTTGCCCGGTGTGATGTTGTATATGAATTGTGTTGTTGTCCATGTCTATGTGCGTGTTATGTATGATAATTTGTGTATGTACTTAATGTATAACCTGTACCTGACTAAACTTGTTCAATAACTGTGTTGTTTAATTTCCTTGTGTTGTTGTCTATCATTGTGTGCGTGTCATGTCTATGTGTTCGTTATGGATGATAATATATCCTTGTGTTCGTTAGTTTGTTTATAGCTTGCATAGTTCGGTGTGGGAACTCGGGGAGGGGGGTGTGAAGATACGAGGGGAATCAAGGCTAAAGGGACACCCTGAAGCCATGGCTACTGAGGGACGGCATGTCATAACCAATGATCTCCTTTAGAAAACATCAGGACTCAAGACACTCTCCCCTTCACTGTTTTTCAAGACCCTTCGAGGAACTTCAAGAACTTCTGAACTGCTTATCTTAGGGTACGTGGGGAAGGGAAAACAGGGAAAGGTGAATACATCCGGGGGCCCACGGATGGATTCCTGGACACATGATCTTATCTGGGGGAAGGCAGGAGGCCTAGTTGCAAGGGCTTGGGTTTTTTGCCTGGAGGTGAAAAGGAATACTGGTTGTTGAGGCTGACTTGGGGAAGTGAGGCATGGGAGATATCTAAGGGGGTCACAGACTGGACATCCTGTGGACACATTGAACCTTGGGGGAACAGGGGGGGGGAACGCCTCAGAAACACAGTAAGTGGGGTGGGCACCTAAAAAACGAGAACCCTTCGGCCTTAATTGGCCCAAGGGTCCTGCATTACACCGCAAGTAGATAGCTCTGCAGTCATTGTAACTCGAGTCTTTGAAGTTAGAGGCGAAGCTCGAGCATCATTTTTCGATTCAGGGATACTGTTTTCGGTACACTGAAGTAGGATGAGCTTATGAGATTCAGGGAGACCTTTTTTCTAATTACATGTAGTGTAGACTGATCACCTTTTTCTACTCTGTATTTTGCAGTGATTCTGCGGCTAGACGATTAGATGTAACTCTGGGACACCAAAGGAAGGGGCTCGGGTTGGCGGGTGGTTATCTGGTTCCCTAGTGTGTGTGTATTATTTAGAGGGCCGGTCATCATAGTCACATCTCACAAAGACATGCCTAGGTATAGGTATGCTACGTTTTGTAGGTGTCTGGCTGGAATGCCTCCCTCTTTTTTTATGTTTGGGGCTATTGGGGACTGTTGGGATACCTAACGCTTTTTCTAGTGTAATGTGTGGGGCTGTAGGCGGTGACTTGCCCTCCACTGTTTGGGGCATGTCTTTTTATCCGAGGTGTTTGTTGGTTCCCAGGACTCTTTTTCAATTTTTCTTTTTGGGATTCTCCACTGGGGGCGACTCCGGGTCCTTGGCTTGACATGTAGGTTGCGGCCTGGGAGGTCCCTTTTCGGGGTCTTCAGAGATGCCTCCTCGGTTTTTTACGGCCGCCTGTCCCACCAACAAGTTTTAGGTGGCCTATCCACCGTCTGTGTCTTCTAGGGGCCTGATATTTTCCCCCTCTCCTGTGCTCTTACCTGCATTCTCGCAGAGGTTAGTGTCATGGGGAACAGTTTGGTTACTAAAGACTTCCCGTGAGGAGGGTGTGGTAATGTGGTTGTTTTCCTCAGTAGAATTTAACATGTTACATCTGTTTTTCTCTTTTCTTTGAACTCCTGGAAAATGTACTACTGTTTAAAAGTTTTTTTTTTGGTGGCATAACCTACAGTTGGTCTGCCACTTGAATAAAATACTGAACTTTCGGTCGTTACTCTTCATAAAACGGCATTCCTCAGGCGGCACTTTTTGTAACAAAGTTAGTACTTGCTTGTTTATAAGTTTGTTTAGATGTAAGTTATGGTAAATGCATCAACGCCGCGCCTGGCCAGCGCTTGTGTTCGTAATGGTGCCTTTTCCTTAAACAGCTGTCTATAGCGTGTGACTGTGAGCTGTTGGGCATGTATGGATCACTTGTATGTTCGACGAAGTTTTTTATGTCTGCAATCTAGATAGTACGCTGCAGTTTGTAAATAAGGCATATTTGTAGTACCAAACGATATGTGTTTGTATGGTGGTCATCTCCCCAAGTTATACATTCGTGCCAGTTGCCTCTCAGACCTTAAGTGGGGTCTCTTTTTTTTTTTTTCTTTTGCCTAGCAGGTGTCCATAGGCGACACCGCGAGCAGTGTGAGACCTATGGTCTGGGGGTAGGGGGGGTGTTACTTTTTTTTCTTTTTTTTTTTTTTTTTTTTTTTTTTTTGCAGGGGTCGGCATGAAATCGTACTGATACATAATAGTGGGGAAGTGTGCCATTAATATTATGAATATTTGTAGTTGTAAGGAATAATTGTATAATGATAAAGAGCATGTGGGCGGTACGGGGGGTTCTGGTAAAGTATCTCTAACACAAATTCTTTTTATAATTTCAGTTAATGATTTATTTTCCATGGATGTTTGGGTACGCAGGATAGTTGTGGTTTGGGGGTGGAAGAAAAGTCACGTATGGACGTTAGCTCACGTTCGTGAGTTAGCATGGTGGTGTTGTGTAGGTAGAAGGTGGCATCGGACGAGTTAGAGTATGTGTGGTATTTTAAGTTTAAGTTTGTAGTTGTTCACCACATTTGGGTTTTTATTCTACTCAGCCATAGGGCTTCTTTCATACAGGCTTACCTGTATGTTCACCCAGGCTCTGACATGGTCAGGGTGCTGCTGTTGGGATGAGTGAGATGTAAGAAGAGGATTGTAGTGTAATAATGACGGCCTGGACGCTGAGGAGCTAAGTGTTATGGTGGCGAACCTCCTATGCCAGTGTGGTGGGTTTTTGTTAACCCTCATTTGGGCGTGTAGAATTAAGCGTTTTTCTGTTTAGGGTGTATGTTTGGGTGATTAAATTAAATAGATTTATTTTCTAATTGGGGATTTTTGCCGAAACCCTCTGTTAACCCAACCCCTTGAAGTTACACATTACTGGTTTTGCGCTTTCTGGTCTTGTCTGGGATAGCCCGGGCGTGGGGACGGTTTTGGGCTTGAGATGTGAGTAACTTTTCTACCTTTGCCCTTTAGACCTGGCTCAAGCCCCCAGCTTTCCCACATTTTTGCGGTAACAGATACCACTACGAATGAACATTAGCGATCTTGCTCGTCTCTTCTAATGAATTACGGGAAGATACATGCAGTAAACACCTTATCTGTGAATTCACTTTTCTGTTTTGATAATCTGCTGTTTACCGTGGCCAAAAAAATAACTTTATTTTTGCGTTATGTCGACCAAAAGTAAACGATATAGTGGCAGTTATTCCAATCACTACGAGAAGCCGTCAAGTGCTGCCCATCAGTGAACAAGTGGATTAATTCTCAACTTATTGTGCGTAATTAATCCATTTAACTATCATTAGCCAACATATGTAACGAAAAAAAAAAAAAGACCGGTTTTGGGTTTCGCGGTTGGATTTTCTATTTATCCCTCTCGGACACGAGAAGTGTCTGCACTTTATATCTTCCTTTTACGGATGCCGAGAAGGTTAATTTTTATGGGAATGGGATTAGAATTATACTTGTGGACAGGATTAATAGAATAGTAGGACGACTGCAGTCACAGTCTTGGATACTACAAGAGAAAACTAACCATGGTACGGGTGGCTTTTTTGATAAACCGACGGCAAATTATAATTAAAATCCACCTCACCATGGGTTTCAAAATCCCACTCGTTCCGTGGTGTCTTCCAATCGTTTTATTACAAATGCGTTAGTAATGTTTCAGGTTAATGATAAACTAGCCATAACGTAAACTAAAATTGAATTGAACGTCGTGTGGTCAAAACAGTGACATGGAGCTTCCATAGACGATTGATTACTAAAGGAAATGTTCCTTCATAAAAGACCTTGTTGTATAAATTGCCTCTGACTGTTGATTTTTATTTATTTTATTTTTAACGTAATTCTTGGAAAAAACATGACTAACTATGTCGTAGTGGAAGGCAAAACTTCTGCGGGGGCTTTCAACCCTCCCCAGGACGATAGAATGCAAAGAATAAAAAGAGAAGAATCACTCTTCCTTAACATCTGTATACACGATGTACTCGCATAACCCGCATTGCTCTTTGGTAACAAGAATCTACGTGATAACACCTAACTTAAACATTGAAGTAAGAGAATCACAAGTTGTGCAACTAATATGGAATTTGATTTATAGCAACGGTTTTCGCTCTCCAGAAGATCGAAAACATTGTCAAAAAAATGTTCGCATCTGTTTATACTTTGAAATTTGTTTTTTTTAATTTTAAAGTAAGTACATAAACATTCTATGAGGTATTTTAAAATGGTAACCTTTAAATTTTAACACAGAAATTAACATTGACAGACTTATAACTTATATAACCTTTACAGTTACCATCATTTTGACTTAATGGGTATTTTATATGGTGATTAAAGTTACATGATCTTCTAACCTGAGAGTATTCCAACCTTAATAATTGACTTCTCTTAGAACACTTAGAGATTTACTTGGTGAGAGTTTTCACATAATACTTTCTTTCCAGGACTGGGCAGAAATAATACTTTTACTCTGGATAACATTCAAAGTAAAACAAGTGAGGAACCTATATCGGAGAAGGGGTGTTCCCCGAGCCGAGTGTACTGCCTAACACACGCTCACCCCTGACGTCAGGTGGGTTAGTACAGAGGTGACGCCACAACAAACAAATTGGTCGTTACCCATGGTCAAACATCATTTCCTTACCAAAATAATTCATATAATATATGATACATTACGAAATAATAGAAAAAAGTTGAATAATGAATATTTAATATTATAAAGTGTTTACTTTTGTTTTAGTTTTTAGTTATTAATCTGTAATGTTAATATTTGATTGAATCAATATATTTAAAACCAAAGCCGCCATCTCGGCCGTCGTAACTTTTACCTTAAGCATATCGGGGTGTAACTTCAAAATTAGACAACTTAAACATCAACTTACCTTAGCGATGAATCAATTATTTAACAAAGCCGCATCTCGGCGTAACATTACCTTACCATATCCGAGGGTAACTTCAACATTACAACCTTAAACATCAACTTACCCTTAGTGATCCCTGTCATCTCTCCCTGGTGATATGTGAAGCTTGAAGCTTCACCTACCTGTAATGGTAAACACTACGTGTTAATACCACACTCCCAGGTCCATGTATACAAGGTCCATGTATTCCAGCGGTCATGTGTACCAGGGTACTGTTTCAGGTCCATGTGTACCAGGTCCATGTATTCCAGCGTCCATGTTGTTACCGGTCATTGTATTCCAGGGGAAATGTAATTTTTCAGGTATTATGTATTCCAGATTGTGTTCCCAGTCATATTGTATTCCAGGTCCTTGTTATTCCACGTCCATGTATTCCAGGCAATATAATACCAGGTGCATGTATTCCAGGTCTTGTATTCCAGGTTCAGGTATTCCAAGTTCAGGTTTTCCAGGTCATGTATTCCGATCAGTATACCAGGCCCATAGTTATTCCAGGTCATGTTACCAAGGTCCATTGTATTCTGGTTTTTGTTATTCCAGATCCATGTATTCACACGCCCATGTATTCCAGTCCCAAGTATACAAGTTCATGTATTTTCAGGTCCATGTTTATCACGCCCATTGTTGTAACAGCTCCATGTTAGTATATGTCATGTATACCACGCCCAGTGACATTACAGCTCCATGTATTCCAGATCATGTTATACACGGTTCATGGTTCTTCTGTGTCAAATTTGTTTACCTCGGTCCATGTATCCCCACCCGGTGCATAACAGGTCCATGTATTCCAGTTTCATTTATTCAAGGTCTATGTTATACCAGATCAGGTATACCGTTCCATGCTTATAGTATACCGGTCCAGTTTTTCAGGTCAATGTATTTCAGTCATGTATTCCCAACTCCAATGTATACCTGCGGCCATGTGTTCCTGGTACATGTATTTTTTCAGATCCTTGTTATTCTGGTCCGTGTATTCCAGGGCCATGTATACCCAGAGAGCTTTATTCCAGAGTTATGTATTACAGATCCATGTTCTATTCAGTCAAGTGTGGTTTCCAGGTCCTTGGATTCCAGGTCACTTTGTAATCCAGGGTCCATTATATTCCAGATCCATGTATACCAGATCTTACTTTCCAGATCCTTGTATTCCAGGGTCGTGCCCCCACGTTTCCCTGTGTCCCAGATCTATTCCAATGTCCTTGTGTTCCTGGTCATGTTATTCCTTATCCATGCATACCAGGTCCATTATATTCCTGGCCCATGTTTGCCTAGTTCCATGTTTACCAGGTCCATGTATGCCAGGGCATGTATTCGATCAAGTATTCCAGGACTCATGTTATATTCCTGGTCCTTGATTCCCAAGGACCATGTATTCGGAGATCCGTGTATCCAGGTCCTTGTATTCCAAGGACCATGTATTCGAGATCCGTGTATTCCAGGTCCTTGTATTTCCAGGTCCTGTTATTCCAGGTCTTTCATTCCAGGTCCTGGCATTCCAGTCCTTGCAATTCTCAGATCCATGGTTATACCAGGTACATGTATGCCACGGGTGCCATGTATTGCCGGGGGTCCATTTATTCAAGATTCCATTGTATTCAAGGTTTCATGTATTTCAAGATTCCCATGGTATTCTAGAGGGGACCATGTATATACCAAGTCTCCATGTCCATTTCCCTCTTATCCTCAAGTATTCCATATCCATGTGTATACCTGGTTCTGTATTCCAAGGTCCATGTATTTCCAGATTCCATGTATACCAAGTCCAGGTATTCAGGTCCATGTAAATCAGGTCATTGCATTCCTGGTCCATGTATACCACGCATGTATTAATAGAGGTTTTGTATTCAGGTCCCACATTATTCCAGATCCTTGGATTTCCAGCTCCTTGTATTCCAGGCTCCTTGTATCCAGGGCAAAGTGGCAAAGTATTCCCAGATCAATAGATACAGGTCCATGTATTCCAGGTCTTGTATACCACGCCCATGGTTTGTAAACATGTCCATGTTATAACAGGCCCATGTATTTAGGTTCATGTATTCCGGTCCATGTATACACGCCCCTTGTATATCAGGTCCATGTATTCAAGGTCCCAGGTTATTCCAGGTCCATGTATTATCAAGTTCATGTTTACCCACGCCTATGTAATAACAGGTCCTCACTTATTTCTTTGTCCATTGTATTCCAGATCATGTATAGAGGGGCTCAGGTATTCCAGGTCCAGGTTTTTACTACGTCCTTGTATTCAGGCCGACGTATATTTCTAGATCCTAGGTATACCAGATCTAGTATACAAGGCCCCATTGTAATAGGTCCATGTTACCCCCTATCAGTATTTCATATCCATGCATTCCAGGTCCATGCATACCTGGTTCCATGTATTCCGTCCATGTATGACAAGACAATATGTATTTCCAGGTCAATATCATTCCAGGTCCAGGTATTACCAGGTCCATGTCTTCGGGTTCCTATGTATTCAACGTCATGTATACCAGGTCATGTATTCAAGGTCAATTCCATGTATTACATGTACATGTTATACCAGGTCCATGTCATTCCAATTCCCATGTTATTTATGGCTATGTCTACCATTCAAGCCACACATCAGGCAGTATTATCTCAGTTATACCTCTCACTGCACACTATGTCCTCAGGCCACGCGTATCCCTCGTCACATAACACGCTATCCCTCGGTCACATACTCGCGATCCCTCGTCACATACACGCTATCCCTCGTCACAAGTATACGCTATCCCTCCCCAAACACACGTGATCCTTTCCCAAATAACGTTATACCTTCCTCAAACACACACGCGATTGTTCCCTCCTCACAACACGCTCTATACCGATCAAAACACGTACACCTTCTCAAAACACACAGACGTTTATAACCTGTACACACGTTTATACTCCCTCACACACACACACAACTCACACACACACCACACACCACTCAGTTTTGTAAGTCGAAGTATGATTAAAGCTCATGGTGATGAGCAGGCGACGAGAGAGGGTGAGAGAGTGAGACCCATGTAGAGTATGCGGTCAGTAAAGAGTGCGGGGACCAGGAGTGAGTTATCTACCCTGCAACACACAATTAGCGCGAGTACATTAGGTTGAGTACACGTTATTATACCTCCCCTCACACAACACACACACAACACAACTCACACACTCACACCACACACACATCACTAAACTTGAGAATGCGTTCTCCGGTTCTCGTAAAGAATCGTTCAAGACCTTTATACACTGTGTACGTATGGCACATACTGGAGTACACAGTACCAGTTGGAACCCACACCTGGTTAAACACGTCGAGAAATTAGGAGGAAAGTGCAAAGCTGGCAACATGGCTAGTTCCAGTGTCAGGGGAATGTTACGAAGAAGAATGGGTTGAGGGAATAGGTCTTTCTGACGAACCATTGGAGGAAGGAGGGTCAGGGGAGGAGGGACATGATTAACGACATAGAAAAATGCTGCGTGGAATAGACAAGGTGGACAAGACAAAATGTTTCAGTGATAGGACACCGAAAAAAATAAGGGGTCACAATTGTGGAAGTTGGTAGATCGATGAGTCAAAGGGATGTTTAGGGAAGTATGTCTTCAGCCACAGAGTTGTACAGGAAGTGGAATAGTATAGCAAGTGTGTTAGTTGTAGGCAGGATCCAGACATAGCTTTTTAAGGGATCGTGGTATGTGATAAAGCTTCATGGAGCAGGGCCCGAGAGCCGCGAGAGAGGGACTTAGTAGCACTCTGTGAAGAGACGGGGGGCCAGGGTGCTGAGTTCGAACCCATGCTCTCAACTCAATTAGGTGTTTACAAAGTGTATACCTCCTCTCACACACACACGCGCGCTACCCACGCTCGCACGGCACTGGGTGAACTCGTCACTCACAAACACTTCACACACACACACACGTTTACCCCTACACACTCACTTCACACACACACTATGTTTATACCACCTCACACATCACAAACACAACCTCACTCACTCGTGATATTCTCACACCATCACACACACACACAACTCGTTTAGACCGCCGTCACACACATACAACACACACACCTCGTGGATAGTCGCCGCACACCTCCTTCCATATCTTTGTAATCACGTTATACCTCCTCACACAACTCACTCTCCCGTTAGTCTTCATCTCACACACACACATCAACACCATACACACTCTATCACGTTCTTACCCCTCTCTCTGTCTCTCTCTTCTCTCTCTCTACACACATACTCACACACACACACATCACACACTCACACTCTCCCACTACACGCACACGTTATACATCGTCAAACACTCTCACCACACGTTAGACCTTCCTCGAACACACACTCACTCTCACACACAACACACACTACTCGTTGTGTACCTCTCTCACACACATACTACACACTCACATACACACGGCACGTTATACCTCTGCTACACACACACACGTTACACCTCCTCAACACACACACACACTCACCACTCTACATACACACTCACGTTTTATTACCTCCTCAACATCACACACCACACTCACACCACAACACACACATCACACACACAACTAAACTACATACGTTTAAACCGCCGTCAAACACACACTCACTCACTTTATACCTCTCACGCGCACACGGTCCACGTTTATACCTCCTCAAAGCACACACATACACAACATTGACGTTTATTCACTAACAACCAACTCTCACACATGCGTTATACCTCTTCGCACACACACACACACACCACTCACACATTACGTTATACTCCTCTTTCAAACACACCACACACACAACTCACCCACACGTTTTACTCATCACTCATACAACACATACGTTATGCCTCATCCACACACTCACAGACGTTATTACATCCTCACACAAACACTCACACACAACACACACACCACCACAAACCTGAGATTTGCGTTCCTCGGTACCTCAGTAAAGAATCGTTCTTTTGGCACATACTGGTGTACGCAGCAGAGGTACAAGTTTGGAACCCACACCTGGTTTTTTTTTTTTACAACACGTTAAGGAAATAGGAGAAAGTGCAAAGGTTTGCCAACAAGGCTAGTTCCAGTGCTCAGGGAATGTCTACGAAGAATGGTTGAGGAAATAGGTTGACGACAATGGAGGGACAGGAGGGTCAGGGGGAGGCGATGAGACGAGGACATGATACCGACATACAGAATGCTGCGTGGACTAGACAAGGTGGACAGACAGAGGATGTTCCAGAGGTTGGGACACAGATCACAAGGGAATCATACAATTGGAAAGTTGGAAGACTCTGATGAAGTCGTGCGTGGATATTAGGAAGTATTTCTTCGTTAATAGTCAGGAGGTGGAATAGTCAAGTGAGGTTAGTGGAGGCAGGAACCATACGTAGCTTTAAGATGTGAGGGTATGTTAAGTCTTGGAGCAGGGAGAGAGGGACTAGTAGCACTCAGTGAAGTGGCGGGTCTCCAGGAGCTGTGTCTCGACCTTGCAACCAAAATTAGGGTGATGTATCAATTAGGTGAATACACACACACTCAGCACACACACACTCACCTCTCACACACCACACGCACCACCACACAACCTCACACACACACTCACTCACACATCACACACACACACACAACAAACACACACACACACTAACACCACACAAACAACACCACACACACAACTCACAACACACACAAACAACACCACACACTCTCTCCACACACACACACACACAACAACACCACCACACACACACACACTCACACACACCACACACACAAACACAACAACCCACCACACACTCACACTCACACTCACACTCACACACACTACACACATCACACTTCCCACCACCTCACACATCACCACACTCACACACTCACACACTCACCACACTCACTCACACACACACACTCACACACACCTCACATCACACACACACCCACACACACACACACTCACACACCTCACACTCACACACTCACACACTCACACACCACACACAACACACCACACACACACACACACACTTCACACTCACACACACTCCACACTCACACACCCACTCACACACTCACACACTCACACAACTCACACACTCACACACCTCACACTCACACACACAACACACACCACACCACACTCCACACACTCACCACTCACACCAACACCAACACACACACACACACACACACTCACACACTCACACACTCACACACTCACACACACTCACACACACACACACACACACACACACACACACCACACACCACACCACACACTCACACCACACACACACACACACACACCCCAACACACACACACCACACACTCACACACTCACACACCACACACACACATCACACACACACACACACACACACATCACACACACACCCCACACACACACACACACACTCACAACACACACACACACTCACACACACACAACACACACAACTACACACACACACACACACACACACACCACACACACACACACACACCACACACACACACACACACCCCCATCACACACTCACACCACACACACACACACTCACACACACACACACACACACACACACACACACACACACACACAGTGGAAGTGAGATAATCAACTGTTGAACTAAAACTGACCTGTGATGATGGCAGATGGTGCCCGGATGACTGTAGCCAGCTGCTGCTGGGGTAGCCAGCTGCTGCTGGGGTAACCAGCTGCTGCTGGGGTAGGCAGCTGGTGCTGAGTGGCTAGTTTGGTTGGGGTATCCAGTTGGTGCTGGGGTAGCTAGCTGGTGCTTGGGTAATCAGCTGGTGCTGGAGTAGTCAGTCGATGCTGGGGTATCCAGCTGGTGCTGGAGCCACCTGTTCTAT
Organism: Cherax quadricarinatus; assembly: GCF_026875155.1. Taxonomy (NCBI): domain Eukaryota; kingdom Metazoa; phylum Arthropoda; class Malacostraca; order Decapoda; family Parastacidae; genus Cherax; species Cherax quadricarinatus. The sequence goes on along the minus strand of NC_069461.1, from coordinate 2,871,355 downwards.
CCTCAACAGTTTTGAGGCAATGTTAATTTGTTGTTTCCTGAGAACACTCCCACGGTAACACTCCCACGGTAACACTCCCGCGGTAACACTCCCACGGTAACACTCCCACGGTAACACTCCCGCGGTAACACTCCCACGGTAACACTCCCGCGGTAACACTCCCACGGTAACACTCCCGCGATAACACTCCCGCGGTAACACTCCCGCGATAACACTCCCGCGATAACACTCCCGCGATAACACTCCCGCGATAACACTCCCGCGATAACACTCCCGCGCAATAACACTCCCGCGCAATAACACTCCCGCGCAATAACACTCCCGCGCAATAACACTCCCGCAATAACACTCCCGCGCAATAACACTCCCGCGCAATAACACTCCCGCGCAATAACACTCCCGCGCAATAACACTCCCGCAATAACACTCCCGCAAACACCCCGCAATAAACCTCCCCAATACACTATGAACTTACAA
>NC_069461.1:2852391-2870378 GCF_026875155.1 Cherax quadricarinatus | reverse complement strand
TATTAAAAATATATTATATATGTCTGCCGAATATTAAAACTGGAATTAGCAAAAACTCTTTTAAAAATTTAAGTCCTTTCTGAAATTTTTTTTTATATGTTTATAGATTATTTTTCTTTAATGTTAATTAAAAATTTTATAATTTTGTCCAAAAAATCTTTAAAAACTTACCAAACCCTTTATTATAAAAAGAACATTTTTTTTTCCAAAACCCAACTAAAATATTTTAGTTTTGTTTACAGTTTTTTATACTAAACAAACACAGGAAATAAAATTTTCTTTAGGCTCGAATGATTTTGGCAAATTATTGAATACAAAATTTTTTCTGTAAATTACCGTACTTTAGCCTCATCTTCAAGTCGATTAAAAAAGAAGAACTGCAGGGGAAAACCAGTAAAAATGCCAGGGTAAAAGGGAGCTGCCATAAAAACCCTTGTGTCGTGCAGAACCCGCGCTGTAGCAGGACATCCCCCTTTAATGGAAAATTATTGGGTATTTTGTGTGGGGGGGGAAAACAAAGTGTATAAAAACTTTCCGGGGAATCTGAAGTTCAGTCTTAAGACCGTGGTGTCTGAGGTCAGACTAAAGCGATTCCCGTAGCCCTTGCTTGAGACTAAATAGCATTGGTTTAGTGAGAGGTTTAGACGGACGAACCTTGTTTTAAGTGGTTGAAGAACTTTTAGTTCCGTTAACGTGAGTTTTTGTCAATTCTTCCTTTAGTATATAACCTCCCCATTAAGTTTAACTTTTTAAATTTTTATTTTTCTTATCAATTTGCAAAACAATTGAACTGATTGCATTTTTGGGTAAACAAAAGAAGCTCAATAATTTTTAAGGGAATTATTAGTATATAAAGGTACCTTTCAAAAAAAAAAAAAAAAAAGAACATAATTGTAATTTTATATTTTTAGGTGTATTATAGATGATAAAATTTTTTTTGTGTGGGTAAAAATTCTTTTTTTTTGAAAATAATTTTTAATAAAATTTTTTATGTACAAAAAATTTTTTTTTTCCACATTTTTAAAACGTTGGAAATCAAATTTAAGGGACGGACCTGGGGAGCAGTAACGCTTGGCTAGCCTTTCTTAGCATTTCAGTGTGTCATGCTCCTTAGTTTCGGGTGGAAAGATTTTTTGGGGGCGCTAATAACACTGAGTTGTTATCTTTAAAATAACTGGTAAAGACATTGGGAAAAAAGGATCTTTGGTTTAAAACATTTGTTAGAATTTTTTAAAACAAATTTTACCCCAAAGATTAAGAAGGTGTAGTGTTGATTATATATATTCCTTTTCCCTGACTCATGAATGGAGTTTATTTTCAGACGGAAAAATGATGTGGATTTAACATTTGGCATCCACTAAAAAGGGTTTCCCCTGGTAGCCACAGAGATGTAAACTTCAGGTCCCGGGTGTATCAACTAGGGGGAATTAACAACGACTGAGCTGAAAATGGGGATCCACTGCTGGGAAGCTAACAACGACTGGAGGGCCGGGGGATCAACACGTGAAGTTAACGACTGGATACATGGGGGTAAACTAGTAAATTAACGCTGATAAACATGCACTCAAACTATTTTCCTTAACTACAGTTGTCTTTTATCTTGAGGTCTTTGGGGTGACGGAAAAAGCATTGTTAAAGATTTCTCAAAGTTGCAGAATGGAAACACGTTTACAAATGAAAAATGGCTCCTGCAATGTTTGCAATTCTTTTGATTTTTGAAGAATCAGTCAAGTTTTCAGAGACAGACCCGGGCAAAAATTTTTTTTAGCTAGTTTTGTTTATGATACTATGAAAAATTTTTCGCACATGTTAGGTATTTTAAAATTTGTTTTGTCTTTTTTCACACTATTTTAAAAATGGGTTTGCTGAACATGTAAAATATAGCAAAATTTTCCCAATAAATACATTTGTCGAAGAATGGTGATATTTTGCCAAAATTTTGCATATTCTTAATCAACATAAATGATTTAGTGAATCGGGTATCTTTGGATTCAAGTATTATTTAGATCTGAAAACGGTATTACCGTAATTTTAAACGTTGTCTTTACGTGAAATAGGGGGGTATTAATTTTTTTTTCATCTTTATTACATAATCAAAATTTTTGTAAAAAAACTGAATTTAAAGTCTTTGGGTAATCCTTATTTACAAATGTTAAAAAGGCAGGGAATTTGTTTTAAAATGATATTAATATGGAGGAATCCTTGTTTATAAATGAGTAAGAAAAATGGATTGAAAACATTGTTTACAATGAGTAACAATCTAGGGGAGTGAATCCCTCAGTTTTAATTCGGTAAAAATAGCGGTGGAGTGAGCCCCATACGCGCAAAGTTGTTTTATACACTTACCTGTAGACAGCAGGAGTGTAGGGTATTTAATTTGGCAATACTAATATGCTCTGGTACCCAAAAGCCTGGGTCACCAAAAAAACTACAGGGACCCAATTGCCTCAGGTTCAATAGTCCAAGGTATCAAGAAGCCCCCAAGGGACCAAAATTCCCCAGGGATAATGTGCCTCAAGCCAGAAAAAAATATAGCTCAGTGACACTTTGGGGTGGATGATAAATAATAATAAAAATAATAATAAAAATTAAAAATAATTAATAATTAAAAATTTGGAAGTCTTTCCAGTAAGGGTTGAAAGGTAATCAGGTTGGGTCCCCTTAGAATTTGTCCTCCATTCCTTTTCAAAACCCCCCCTACCGGGGCATTTAAAAAAATGTTTTTGATTTTTAAAAAACAAGACCCGGTCAAAAACTATTCACAACATTGCGTTTTAACAATTTGCCCCCCCAAACATTTTTAACCTTTTATTTTTCAAAAAACGCGGGGACAATGTCTCTCTTATTTACAATTTAGGTTTACCCTTAATCTCATTTTTTAAATAAATTTCATTAATGGGGGGAAAAAGTTTCATTAAAACAATAGGGGGGTTTTTTTTCATTTTGTTTTTTGTTTCGTTGAGACTGCATGTAAAAAGATAATCTTATGACTTAGGTTTTAAAAACCAAAACTCAACTTCAATTTTAATGATATTAACTTAGGCAAAAACCATTTAAAATCATTCCTTTGGGAAAAAAAAGGCTAAAAAACTAACGGGATCAAATGATTTACCCAAATTTTGGATAAATTTGGGAAAAATTTTTTCCGAATAAAATTCCCCAAAAGTTGCCCTAGTGGTAATTCTCAAATTACGGTTTCTAAAACTTCACAAACATCTCACCCTGGACAGCGGTTGGCCCAAACCCCCAGTCATGCAGTTGCCCCATGACTCAAGGGAGGTGCGAAATTATTTAGGAGTGATAAAAAAGGAAAATTGAAAAAAATATGGGAAAAAAATGTCTTCTGACATAATTCTGACAACATGCTGATGTAATTAGCTTGTTTTCTATCATTTTTTCAAAATAAGTTTTTCCAAAAATGAAAATTTTTGTTCTTCCTGGTGGCAATTTGTTTGTTTTTTTTTCTCTCCAAATATTACGATTTTTATGATTTTTTTCATTCTAAATTTCACTACATTGAAACTTCTCTGAGAACTCCATTCAAATTCAGGGAATGATGAAAAAATATCTCAGTCGCCTGTGTGTTGTCAACATGTGTGGAGGCGTTTTAACATACTGAAATGTGCGTGGTATGACCGTAGAGTTTTACAGAAAACGTAATATATGTATAACTCCGGGAATAGTTACTGACATTAATTTTCCCCTATTGGGCAAAAAGTATTTAATGTAGTGTCATAATTTTGCACACGTAATTGAGTAATGATGGTTCTACTAGAATGTAAACGGATTTGCCATAGATCTTTTAACCGCTTTTGCTTTTAATGTTTTTTTTTCTTAATAAAATTCAACATTTTTTTATAATGCAATCTACTGACAATTTTCGCTCAACGGCTTTTTTTGCCTAGGATTATCTATTCCCTTATCTTTCATATGAATGTCAACTAGAAACATGTACATCTTAACCAATTTTGTAGGAAAAGGGAGAGATTTATGCCCTATAGAAAAGGGCACTATTTTTTTTTTCTATTTTATCCTTTTAAGGCTAAACGACGTGTCTAGGCTTCAATTGCATCTTAAATCACTATAAAAATTTAATTGAAATAGGAGACCAAAAATAAAAAAAAAATATTTCGCTCAGGGATTTGACAACCGTCAAATCTACGACTTCAAGGTGATGGACTGATTACATCGTCTTCAAATGCTACCGTTCCTGCCTACTTTCTGTACTCGACTGAAGAACCTACTGTGAAGGCAAAAACGTTTCGGATAAAGTTGCCTAACTGTTGCCTATGTGTCTTACCTACAAACCTGTCGGTATTTAATACCATTTTGATATTCACTACTGTCAGACACCTGCAACACAATGGCATCTTGGTACAGAAAAACACCTTGGACATACTTTTTCAAAGTAATAATTATTGATCTGAAGAGACGGGATCTCTCAGTGGCTGCATTCTAACTACTACTACTCTGCAACCTCTCTTCTACAGTATTACAAGTCTCCCGCACTGTCCGCTTAAATCTTCCAGATAGTTCCATCTATGGATTGAACTTCTCCAGGCTGAGGGACCGACAAACCTCAAAACTACGACTTCAAGGGTGATGGACTGATTACATACATCGTCTTCACATCATGTACAGTTCCTGCCTATTACTTCTGTACTCAGTCTGAAGAAGCCTACTTGTAGGCGAAAATACGATATCGGAATAAAGTGTCCTATCTGTCTTACCTACCACCTCCCTCAAGGCTTGGGTTACCAGTATCCCCTCACTTGCTGTGAAACCTCAAGAGCAAGGGTTTGAATCTCTGATATCTAATCCTGTCTGTGTAATTACGTTGTTGGGGGTTACCCTCCACTTTAGTGTTGGAATGGAGCTGTGAAACCTGCATGACACTTTTAATAGGCTGTTTTCCTAATTTTTTTCACAAAAATAGAATTATAAAACTGTAAGCAAAATAAATTAAATCCATAATATCTAAAAAAAAAATTCCAGTCCCCAGGAGGAAACTGTGGATATGGTAAGGCACTAGCAATGGATAAGGGAATACCTGACAGGTGAGGCAGCAAAGAGTCATGGTACGTGAAGAGTTATCAAAGTGGGCGCTGTTACGAGCGGGGTCCCACAGGTGTCAGTTCATAGTACCAGTGCTATTTTTTTATATATGTGAACGACATGATGGCAGGAATAGACTCTGAAGTGTCCCTGTTCGCAGATGAACGTGAAGTTGATTTGAAGAAAATTAAACGGACGAGGATGAGCAGGACTTGCAAAGAGACCTGACAGGCTGGACATGTGGCCATTAACTGGGCTTCTCCGAATTCAATCCAGCCAAATTCAAAGTCTTGAAGACGATTGGGAGTGGTGCAAACGAAATGACCGGCAGACAGAGAATAGGCCTAGGTGGACAAAGACACAACCCACTCACGGAAAAGACCTTCTGGGGTGACCATACCATCGAGCACATCACCGGAGGCACACAATCAACCAAAAAACCGCCTTGCAGCATACGGGCGCCCTGGCAAACCTGAGAGATAGCCCCCCCCCCGGGTTTCCCCGATACCTTAATAAGGAATCGTTCAAGACACTGTACACTGTGTATGTTAGCCCATACTGTGAGTATGCAGCACCAGTCTGGAACCCACGATACCCTTGTCAAGCACGTCAAGAAGTTAGAGAAAGTACAACAAACAAGTCCTATAAAAACCGAAACAGATCACAAACAAACGGTTTGGTTGCCCCATGGCTAACCAAGCACCATTCTGAAATCCAAATGACAAGAAACACCAATAGAAAGGCAATATAGACATGGCTTAATACACAAAGATATTCTTAAACACTATTCATCATAGTCTCACCAAAGTAATAAAGAAAGCCAAACAACTATACTACTCCAGTAGATTCACAGACACTAGAGGAGATATAAAAAAGAACCTGAAAACACTCTCTCAGATTCTAGGGACCCACAAACTGAAAAAAAACAAGAATATGTCCTAACTAAACCTAACGAAACACCACTACATCCCACTGACACAGCTAAACAAGATAAACGACTTCCTTTCTCAACCATATGATCTAATTCGCCAATAAAATCCCACATACAAATTGCCCATTGCCGGCGACTACCTAGATGGGAATTTCCCAAATTCCTTCTATCTTGCATCCAACTGAGCCCTCGGAGTCACTCGAGATTATAAAGACACTTAAAAAGAACTCCGGGCATCTGTCTAATGTCCCACCATTACTGGTACAAGCGGGAAGGGCCACCCCCCGGGTGCGCCCCCCATATCCTTTCGCATGCTGTTTGCATTACTTTTTAAACAATCACTAGAAACTACACCTTCCCGAAACTACTCAAGAGGCAAGGGTTACAACCAATACATAAAGGTGGTGACCCTACAGACTTAAACAACTATAGACCAATATCAAACTTACCATGCTACCAAAATCTTTGATGAAACTCGTGCACAGGAGACTATATTCATTTATAACAGCATCAAAGCTACTCAACCCCTGAGCCAATTTGGATTTTTAGGAAAATAAAAGCACTAATGATTCAATCATAAAAATGCTAGATCTGCCTTACACAGCATTGGAAAATAAGGAATATCCATAGGAATTTAATTGACCAAGAAAAGCTTTTGACACAGTAGACCCCGACATCCTACTCCACAAGACTTTTGATGCTTTATGTATAGAGGCCATGCGCTTGCTTATTCAAATCTTATCTTACTAATAGGTATCAGTATGTTACCATTAAAGAACACAGCATCAACAACACGGCACACTTGATACTGGAGTTCCGCAGGAAGTGTCCTTGTCCCCTGCTACTCCCTCATATACATCATGATATTTCCAAACACTTAATCCCAACACCTGAAACCCATTCTCCCTTTGCTGACGACACGACTTATGTCATCTCTCACCCTAATCTTGCCCACCCCCAACACCATTGTTAACGAGGAGCTGATCAAAATATCGACTTGGATGACAGCCAAAAACGTACGGCTTAAACAACTGACAAAACCTACTAAAAATTATGTTTGGTAGCAGAGCAGGAAGCCCAAATTAACATTAAGTTGACAACACTCTAATTACCAGAAATAATGGGGGCAAATTCTTAGTAGGCTTATACCTTGAACAACAACCGAATCTCAGCACTCTCATATCCATCAAATAACCAAAAAAGTATCCAAAAACGGTTTGAAATCCTCTCCAGATACGATACTACGTGCCGCAAAGGTGCCCCTTCTCACACTATACTGGCCACTCACATTTATTTATCCATAACTCACCTGTGCTATTGTGCTTGGGGATCAACTGCAGCAACACTACCTAAAGGCCATTAAATAACCCAACATAAAGCAGCAGTAAGAATAATCACTAAATCCATCCCGGCAACACCACACCCACCCAACACCCCCCCCCCCACTTCTTCATAGATCTAAGCTTACTCCCTGTTCATACATCCACACTTACACTGGTTCAATCTCATCTACATGACCTTAAACTCCAATATCAACCTTGACCGTCAAACGCTTTCTTGATAGTTGTGACAGAACCCACAGGCATAACACCAAGACACAAACATCACTACATTCCCATGTCCGACTAAACATTTAACAAAAATTCATGTATGTCAAAGGCCCTAAAATCTGGAACACCCTACCTGAGAACTCTAGAACTGCAGACACATTCACACCGTCAAAACTACCATTAGAAAACATCTATCTCCACTGATAAACCTCATCAACAACTACACGAATTACCACCTGGTGGTTCACACTTACACCCTCACTCACCCATTTGACCATAAACAGAAATATTAATCTGCAAACTTTAAAATAATGAATCCTATGATACTCCAAACTGAAACTATGTATTTTTTTCTTGTGCCAAAACAAAAGCATTCACATGCTAAACTCACAAACTAGTATTTAGTCTCTTAGCTTATAAAGCCAACTTACCTACATAATTGTAATATTTTACATTTAAGATAAACTGAAGTCTGCCGAAATGCCTAGCCATGCTAAGCGTCCTAGTAGTACACTGCTCTTAATCATTATTTTAACTACATGTAAACCACACAACCAAATTCTGTAAATTCAACATTGTAACTTTATAGAGAAAAAACTTTGAAAAGGTTTGCAACAAGGCTAGTCCCGGTATGCTCAGGGGAATGTCGTACGAGGAAAGGTTAGGGAATCGGACTGGACGACACTGGAGGACAGAAGGGTCAGGGAACATGATAACGACATACAAATACTGCGGGAATAGCCAAGGGTGGACAGAGATAGGATGTTTCCCCAGAGAGGGGACACAGGGACAAGGGGTCACAACTGGAAGCTGAAGCAACTCAACGAGTCACACAGGGACGTTTAGATATTTTTTCAGTCCAAGATTTGTCAGCAAGTGGAATAACCTAGCAAGTGCAGCAGTGGAGGAGGCAGGAACCATAACAAAGTTTTAAGAAGAGGTATGGCAAAGCTCAGGAAGCATGACAGAGAGATAAGACCCAGTAGACACGACCCCTGGCAACCCAATTAGGTGAGTACAATTAGGTTAGTGAACACACACACACCACACACACACACACATAATATATATATATATAAATATGATATATATATATATATATATATATATATATATATAAATATATATATAATATATATATAAATATATATATATATATATATATATATTTTATATTATACACAACACACACACACACATCACACACACACACACACACACACACACACACACACACAAAGTGATACACCACGGGCTGTTAATTAGCGCTGGTAAATTGAATGCAAGTAGTTGTTTATATTTTTGAGAGTTAGTGGAAGAAAGACACAGTAGGGGGATGGAGTTAAGTGAGGGGGGAAAAGGGAATAATACCTGAAAGTCAGCACCAGTATTTACTAAGAGTCAACCTCTCCCATCTTCTTATGTATCTGTTGATATTTTGCTTTTAAAATACTGACAATATAACACACAAAAACGGACAAGCAGGGGATGGACCTAGCAGGCTGTCTAAACCAGTGATAGTAGCTAGCAGGCTGTCTAAATAGTGATAGTAGCTAGCAGGCTGTCTAAATAGTGACTATATCTGCAGGCTGTCTAAATAAGGGGATAAGTAACTAGCAGGCTGTCTAAATAGGATTAGTAGCTAGCATGCAGAGAAGCAGGGATGGTAGCCAGCAGGCAGGGTAAGGAGGGGATGGTAGCCAAGAAGGAAGGGGTAAGCAGGGATGATAGCCAGCAGGCAGGGTAAGGAGGAGGTAGCCAGCAGGCAGGGAAAGCAAGGATGATACCAGCAGGCAGGGTAAGCAGTATGGTAGCCAGCAGGCAGGTAGAGCAGGGATGGTAGTCACAGGCAGGTAACCAGGAAGGTACCAGCAGGCAGGGTAAGCATGGGGATGGTAGCCAGCAGGCAGGGTAAGCATGGATGGTAGCCACCAGTCAGGGTAAACCCAGGGATGATAGCAGCAGGCAGGGTAAGCAGTGATGGTATCAGCAGGCAGGTGCCAGCAGGCAGGGAAAGCAGAGATGGTAGCCAGCAGTCAGAGTAAGCAGGGTTGGTAAGCCAGCAGGCAGAGTAAGCAGAGATGGTAAGCCCAGAAGCTGGACATCTTTCCATCGCATCCCAAAAACTTCAAACAAAAAAATTCGCTCCATTTCTGCCTGGTGTATTTTATTTCTCAACTTATCTCCATTCAGAAAGTTCAGCACATAAACTTAGCATCTTCCTCCTCAGTTTTCCCCTTCAAAATTCCCCATCCCTCCAAGAAAATGTAGCCGTGGGAATCTCATGGCTAAAAGCATGAATATTAATTTACTTAGCGGAACCGCTGGCCATACTCTGTTTGTTTTATATACAAACCTGGGGAACATCTGCAGTATTCTGCTGACCTATTCTATACATTTACTATTTGGAACCACTCAGGTTGCGTACTACATAATTTGTTGGTCAAGTATGGCAGACTTGAGTGACTAAGTGGGCAAGCTAGTCTATTTAACATGTTCAATTTTCCACTACAATCTATCTTTCCATAATTGTTGTCGCATTTGTTTTTGTGTTCGTCTAGCATCTTTCCGTATTCATAAATAATAAATTTATAGTAGAATTCATAATTCACAATATATTATATATTTAATTTATTTGTTAAGTTATGCCATGAGTTTAAGTAAAGACCATAGACTTCCCCTTAAGGTAAAGATAAAACCATTGCGGTTAGTAATTATGGAAAGGTAGATATATAATGGGAAAAATGAACCATGTTATTATAAGACGAGGAACTTAGGTGCCTTATAAGTAGGGCAAAGAGGATATTGTGTGTATTAACACTGAGACTGTGATGTAATGGTTTCAGACAGCTGTAAGCTGAACAACCGAACACTGTACAACATTTGCGAATGTTTAATTGTGATAACGTTTCGCAAGCCAGATGCTTCTTCAGTCCAATACAGAGGAGAACGGTGAAAGATTAGGAGGAGACGGGGTATGGGTCAGTTCTAGAGTGATACTTCCCTATATTATAACGTAAAACAACCACGGGGGTAGTTGTATTATATCTCCAGTAGTGATGTCCTCATGACCGAGTTTGCTTGAACTTCATTCCATCTTATCTGCATCCATTGCAATCTCTGATGTGTTTACTGCATCACAAATCCTAGATCTATCATTCAACTCAACCCCCTCCCCCGTGGTTGTTTTTGCATCTTTCATAACTATGTATTTACCTTGTATACATATTAAATATAATATATATATATATAATATATATATATATAAAATATAAATATATATATATATATATATATTATAATATATAACTTAATATATATATATTATATATATATAGTATATATATATAAAAATATAAATATATATATATAATATATATATTATATGAATATATATAAATATATTTAATATATATATATTATATATATAATATATATATATATATATATATTATATTATATAGGTTAGTAGGTTGGTAGACAGCAACCACCTAGGGGGGGGGTACAACCGTCCTGCAAGTGAGATGTGAAATGATAGCCTGTAATTGTTTTACATGATGGTAAGGATTGCTGGTGTCTTTTTGTCTCTCATAAATATGCAAGATTTCAGGTACGTCTTGCTACTTCTACTTACTCATATGGTCAACACTACACATACATTAACATGTTTATTTATACACACTCATCTGAGCTTTCTTGATTTTATTCATAATAGTTCTTGGGTCTTATTTACTTTTCTTTTATATCCATGGGGAAGTGAATAAGAATCTTTCCTCCGTAAGCCATGCGTGTTGTAAAATGACAACTAAAATGCCGTGAGAACATGGGCTAGTAAACCCTTTTCTCCTGTAATAAATTTACTGAAAAAGAATAATTAAGAAAAATTGTCAAAGAATGAAGTCTGAATGTGCGTTGATGTTGTTCCAAATGATAAGAAATATGATTGTGGAATGTTATGAATGAGAAGAAGCCTGGAATGTCCTGGCTTTAAATGAAAACAAAGCTGAAGGAGGTGGGAGAGATTCAGTGAGAGGAATAAATTGATTAGGTGAGGGGTTTTTCAAATAGAGTTACAGCTAAAGGAGCAGCAATAATGAAGGATAAATTATGGCAGGAAAAGAGAGACTACAAATTGTATTAATTCAAGGATAATGTGGAGTAAAATGAAGATTTGATGTGAAAAGTGGGTTATAGTAAGCGTATTATGCACCTGAAGAAGGGAGAAGTGCAGAGGAGAGAGAGAGATTTTGGGAAAAGTTTGAGTGAAGCGTGGGGAGTTTGAACTAAGTGTGAAGAGTAATGGTGGGTGGGGATTTTCAATGTTAAAAGTGGGCAAAAATGTTGTGGAGGGAGTAGCAGGTAAATTTGGGGTGCCTGGGGTAAATAAAAATGGTAGCCTTAATTGAGCTATGTGGTAGAAAAGAGGTTTGTTAATAAGGTCATACATATTTTATGAAGAAGGGGATAAATAAATATACAAGGTATGATATAGCACGTAATGAGAAGAAGTTTTTTGATAGATTATGTATTGGTGGATAAAAGGTTTTGACGGAAGGCCTCCAGGATGTACACGTTTATAAGAGGGGGGCAACTGTATTATCGATCATTATTTTAGTTGTAGCTAAACAGTAAGAGTAAGAGGTAGAGGGAAAAGATGAAAATGGCATCAACAGCAAGTGAGAGGTGAAAGTGTATAAAACTAGAGGAAGAGGAAGTTTCGGGTGAGATACAAGGAATATTGGCAGAAAGGTGGACTGGTGCAAGTATGAAGCAAGTGGCTGTGTTGAAGAGGGTTTGGAATAGTTTAAAAATGCAGTATAAGAATGTGGGGCAGAAGTTTTGTGTTAAAGGAGGGTGTGCAGGAGAAAGGAGTGATTGGTGAAATGATGAAGTAAAGGGTGTGATAAAAGAGGTAAAAAGTTAGCTTTATGTATAGGTTTTTACAAAGCAGAAGTGCTAAAAAAGAGTAGAGTATTATAGAGAGAGTAAAAGAAAGGTGAAGAGAGTGGGAGAGAGCGCAAAAGGAGAGCAGAGATGATAGAGTGGAGAGGCACAGTCCCAAGAAATTTTAAATGAAAATAAGAAAAAAAATTTTGGAGTGGATTAAACAAGTTAAGAAAAACCAAGAGAACGAATAGATTTGTCAGGTTAAAAACAGAGTAGGGGAGTTATTAGATGGGGAGAGGAGGTAATTAGGTAGATTGAGAAAGAACAATTTGAGGACTTTTTAATGTTCGACGAAGAAAGGGAAAGCGGTACTTCATCATCTGGGCCAGGGAGGTTATACCATCTTTTAGGAATGAAGAACAGGATGTGAGTATAGGGAGGTCGGAGGCCATTACTAGAATGAAAGGGGGTAAAGCAAGTTGGAACTGGATGGATCATGACAGAAATGTTAAAAGCAAGGGGGGAATATGTGTTGGAGTATTTGGTACTTTTTTGTTTAATAAATGTATGAAAGTGTGGCAGGTACCTAGGGATTGCGAGAAAGCATGTATAGCCCCTTCATATAAAGGGAAGGGGGACAAAAGAGATTGTAAAAAATTAAGAAGGAATAAGTTTACTGAGCATACCAGGAAAAGTGTATGGTAAAGGGTTATTATTGAAAGAATTAGAGGCAAGACAGAATGTAGGATGCAGATGAGCAAGGAGGTTATCAGAGTGGGTAGGGGATGTGTAATCAAGTGTTCTACATTGAAGCATATATGTGAACAGTATTTAGATAAAGGTAGAGAAGTTTTTATTGCTTTATGCCCCTCAGGGAAGTTCCTTGATGTGGTGAGAGGCTTCTTGATTTAGGGAAATGGATCTGTGCTCCAGTTCCCCCGAATTCAAGCCCTGAATGACTTCCACATCCCCCCCAGGTGCTGTATAATCGCTACGGGTTTAGCGCTTTCCCCTTGATTATAATAATAATATTGCGATTTATGGATTTAGAAAAGGCATATGATAGAGTGGATAGGGGAGCAATGTGGCAGATGTTGCAAATTATATGGAATAGGTGGTAAGTTATTAATGCTGTAAAGAGTTTTTAAGAAGGATAGTGAGGCTCAGTTAGGGTTGTAGAGAAGAGAGGGAGAATACTTCCCGGTAAAAGTAGGTCTTAGACAGGATGTGTAATGTCACCATGGTTGTTTAAATATATTTATATGAATGGTTGTAAAAGAAGTAATGCTGAAGGGGTTGTTCGGGAGAGGGGTGTAATTAAATTATAGGGAATCAAATATAAAATGGGAATTGACACAGTTGAATTTTGCTGATGATCTGAGTTCTGGGAGATTCTAAAGAAAAATTGCAAAAGGTTAGTGGATGGGTTTGGGAGTGGGTGTAAAGGTAAAAGTTAAAGTGAACAAGAAAAGAGTAAGGTGAGAGGGTATCAAATGATTTAGATAAAGAAAAATTGGATATCAAATTGGGGAGAGGAGGAGTATGGAAGAAAGTGGATTTTTTCAGATACTTGGGAGTTGACGTGTCGGCGATGGATTTATGAGGATGAGTGTTAATCATAGAATTGATAGGGGAAAGAAGGTGAGTGGTGCGTTGAGGTATAAATGGAGACAAAAAACAATATCAATGGAGGCAAAGAAGGGAATGTATGAAAGTATAGTAGGACCAACACTCCTTATATGGGTTTAAGCTTTGAGTAGTGAATGCAGCAGCGAGGAGGCGATTGGAGGCAGTGGAGATGTCCTGTCTAAAGGGCAATGTGTATGTAAATATTAATGCAGAAGATAATTCGGAGTGTGGAAATTGGAGAAGGTGTGAGTTAATAAAGTAATTAGAGGGCTGAAGAGGGGTTGTAGAGGTGTTTGGTCATTTACAGATAATGGATCAAAGTAAGAATGAACATTGAGAGCGTAAAACTGTAGGGAAGGAAGGCGGGTTAGGGTCCGTCTCGAAAAGGTTGGAGGGAGGGTGTAAAGAGGTTTTGTGGGCGAGGGCCTGACTTCCAGCAGCGTGCGTGAGCGTGTTAGATAGGAGTGAAAGGAGTACGAATGTATTTGGGACCTTGACGATCTGTTGGAGTGTGAGCAGGGTAAGTTTAGTGAAGAGATTCAGGGAAACAGGTTATTTTTTATATATAGCCGGACTTGAGTTCTGTGAAATGGGAAGTACAATGCCTGCACTTTAAAGGAGGGGTTTCAGGATATTGGCAGTTGGAGGGATATGTTGTCTATCTTTATACGTATATGCTTCTAAGCTTTGTATTTCTGGCCACCTCTGCAAAAAACAGTGATAATGTGTTGAGTGAGGATGAATGTTGAATAATGAAATATTTTCCTTTTGGGGAATTTTCTTTCTTTTTTGGTCAACACCCTGCCTCGGTGGGAGACGGCCGACAGTTATAAATATATATATATTATATATATATAATAAATATATATATATAATATATATATATATATATATATATATATATATATATAATATTATATATTAAATATCAAAAGAACCTAGAAAACTACCTAACCTTTGTTTATAACAATGTTAATTTAAAATAGCCTATCCCAACTATATAATATATACATAATCACAAATACTGATCTTTGGCTGAAGGAGACTCGAACCTACGAAAAAAAACCTTGGAACAAGGAACCAGTGCTTTACCATCCAGCTACTACACTGGTCCGGTAGAACGCAAGGTATGACCAGTGTAGCTAGGTTGGTAAGAGCACTGCTTACCTTGTTTCAATTTCGTAGTTTCGAGTCTCCTTCAGCCAGAGATCAGTGTTAGTGAATATTTCGCCTGTTCTTACAATCCTGGCAATATATAAATATATATATATATATATATAGTATATATATATATATATATAATATATATAAATATAATATATATATATATACTATATATTATATATATATAATAATATTATATATATATATATATAATATATAATATATATAATATATATATATTTATATATATATATATAAATATATATATATATATATAATATAATGTAATAGGGCTATACAGTGCTGCTATGATAATGTAAAAATAATATTTTGAACCCCAAAGTACCTTAGAAAACCAACCTGACCTTGTTATAACAAGCATAATTAAAAATAATGCCTATCCCAACAAAATATATTTTTATCATAAGTACAGAAATTTAAAACATACACAATGAAATACTTTTTTTGCTAGTTTCAGAAAGATTTTTGCGAAAATATTGCATACCAAATTTTTCGTTTGCCTTATTCAGCAAAGAAGAGCGTTGAATATTTAAGTTAAATCGCATGTTTTTACCAATTCGACTCGACTTTATATATATAATAAATAAGATATATATATATATATATATATATATATATATATAATAATATATATATATATATAAATATATATATATTATATATATATACATGAAGCTCTTAGAGTTGAAAGGTAACTGAGTATCAACTTGAACATAAGTTTACTCTTGATTAGCATCATTTTCGTTAAACTTATGGCCATTTACTGTCATTTTGCTTTTCTTAAAACATTCCTTAGTCCAGCAGAGCACAGGCAGGGGAGTGGCGGATGCATCTCTTAGCTGGCCTTTCTGGACTGGACGGTACTCCTAAAAACACCCAAATTCCCATCCCCACGCAGCATATAAATAAAACACAGCCACTTACCATACCCACGCGCATATAAACCAACACAGCCATTCCCATACCCACGCAGCGTATAAACTTAACACACCCACCTACCATACCCATTTTGCATATAAACTCAACACAGCCACTTACCATCCCCAGCAATTAAACTCAACACGCCACCTACCATCCCCAACGCAGCATATAAACTCAACACAGCCACCTACCATACCCACGCAGCAAAATAAACTAAACGCAGCACCTCCAAAAACGCAGCATATAAAACTAAACGCACCCAGCTCCCATACCCAGCAAATGTAAACTAAACAAAAACCCCAAATCACAAGCCCCACCCCAAAGAAAAGACTGGAAAACTAACCGGGAGACTATAAAGGATAGAAGAACAAGGACATGACAACGGCATAGAAAAATCCTCAGAGGACTTGCTACATTAAACAGAGTTAAACTTTTCAGGAGGCGTGTGATAGGTACACAAGGTACACAAGATGGAATCGCAGGGATGTTTAGACGGTTTCCCCTCCCTCAATGTGTGTACAGGAAGTGGAATGGAAATGACGAAGCCGTGTAGGTGTGCTTCATACATAGCTTCAGGAAGAGTTATGATAGGGTCCACAAGGCTAGAAATAAATCTGGACGCGCAAATTAAGTGGCAGAGCGAATGGAGAGAGAGAGAGAGAGAGAGAGAGAGAGAAGAGAGAGAGAGAGGAGAGAGAGAGAGAAAAAAAAGAGAATGCTTGGTATAAAATTGGTAAAAAGAAGGAATTCCAGGAATGAAAATTGACATCCAAGAATGGAAAAACTGCGAAATTTTAGCGTTAAGAATACACAAAAAAAAATAAAAATCCTTAATGCATTCGGTCCACCTTTAAAAATACTTTAGAGAAGAAACTAGACACTAAAGATATTTCAGTTTGAAATTCTAACGATAAATAAATCAATCTGGCAGCCTACACGTCTACTTATGGTATTACGATTTTATGAAACATGATTCAATTATAATCCTGTCGACCATGGACTTGCTTTTGCCTTTTAAAAATCAATTGGATGGTTAAAATCTCTCACATGAATAGAGGTTTTTTCAAGGGTTCTTAAGGAATGCAAAATGGAACTCTGTGAACCATTAACTAATATTTTTAATTTATCTCTTCAAACAGGTGTAGTGTCTGATATGTGGCAGATGGCTAATGTAATTCCTATTTTTAAAACAGGGGGCAAGTCGTTACCGTCAAATTACCGCCCAATAAGCCTGACCTCAATTGTAGGCAAATTACTAGAGTCAATTATAGCTGAGATTATAAGAGGCCATCTCGATAAGCATAGCTTGATTAATGATACTCAGCATGGATTCACAAGAGGCCGGTCTTGTCTAATTAATTTATTAACTTTCTTCAGTAAAGCTTTTGAGGCTGTTGACCACAATAAAGAATTTGATATTATTTACTTAGATTTTAGTAAGGCTTTTGATAGAGTTCCGCACCATAGACTGTTAAAGAAAGTGGCAGCTCATGGCATTGGGGGAAAAGTGCTCTCGTGGATCGAGTCATGGCTCACTGACAGGAAGCAGAGAGTGTCCATAAATGGGGTTAAATCCGAGTGGGGATCTGTAACAAGTGGCGTTCCACAGGGATCAGTCTTGGGCCCGTTGTTGTTTATAATATATATCAATGATCTTGATGATGGAATTACTAATGATATGAGCAAATTCGCCGATGACACAAAGATAGTAGGATAATTGATCAAACGGATTTATGGGAACTTCAGGGGATTTAAACAACTCAAACTTGGCAGAAAATGGCAATGCAGTTTAAAGTAATAAATGCCAAGGTCGAACTTGGATGCCCAAA
>NC_069461.1:2815491-2851891 GCF_026875155.1 Cherax quadricarinatus | reverse complement strand
GGAAGGAATAGTCTCAATTCACCATCTCTCATACAATGCAGTGTGGGTGCCTAGATTTTTTTTCTTACTGTGCACACTTACCATGCAGACCCATTCTATCAAATGTAGCCTACCAGCTCTTTCCTGCTCGATTTGAAGGTGCTAGAATTTATGCTTACTAGTATGTTTACCATACTAGGGGTGTTAATGTTGCAGTTTAAAAACTGTAATGTAAAGCACCCTTCTGGCAAGACAGTGATGGAGTGAATGATGGTGAAAGTTTTTCTTATTCGGGCCACCCTGCCTTGGTGGGAATCGGCCAGAGTTGTTAATAAATAGTTAATAATAATAGTATGTTACCAACCCTGGTGTGTTAATTATTTTAGTTTAATATGTTTATTATGCACCCCATACCCATCCTGTGGGCGGTAGTCAAAAGATTACAGAGGTGCATAATTGGTCCAGGGACTGGACTCCAAAGTTTGATAGCTGAGCAAGTTACAGAGGTAATGAACTCACAATTTACAAAGGTAATGAACTCACAATTTACAAAGGTAATGAACTCACAATTTACAAAGGTAATGAACTCCAGGTAAGTCTGGTCACAATCATGACAAGTTACAAGGTATTTACAGATTACAGAGGTACGTAATGGTCCAGGACGGGGCCCCCAAAGTTTTGATAGCTGAACTAGGTACAAAGGTAATGAGCTCACAAGTTACAAAGGTAATGAATTCTGTAGAATGGTTACTTACGTTTATACTTTGGCTACAATCATGAACAAATTATAGAGTAATGAGCAATTCACACTTCCACACCCGGTCACAACTGTAATGAGTTATTGGTGCAAATATTGATTGTTGAGTCACACACACCACACACACACACACACACACACACACACACACACACACACCACACACACACACACACACACACACACACACACACACTTTAGTTTAATATCTTTATGCACCCCATACCCATCCTGTGGGCGGTAGTCAAAAGATTACAAAGGTACATAATGGGTCCAGTGACTGGACCCCAAAGTTAGGAAAAGCTGAACTAGTTACAAAGGTAATGAACTCCAGGTAGATCTGGTCACTAATCATGGCAAGTTACAGAGGGAATGAATCAGCTTTCACTCCTATACATGGTTACAGTCATGAACAAATTACAAAGTAATGAACCACTGATACGTCCACACCTGGTCACAATTGTAATGAGTTATAAATACAAATATTAAGTGGATCATACACCCACACTAGTGCGCGCGTGCACATACACACACAAGGGCGCACGCACGGACATTGTGCACACGAGCGTACAAATATATGCATACACACAAGGACGCACACCCACACACACACCCACACACACACACACCAACACCCACACACACACACCCTCACACACACCCACACACACACCCTCACACACACCCACACACACACACCCACACACACACATCCCACACACGCACACACACACCCACACATGCACACACACACCCACACATGCACACACACACACACACACACCGCACACACCTGTACCAGCGGGGTCCCGCAGGGTCAGTCCTAGGACCAGTGCTGTTTCTGGTAATTGTGAACGACATGACGGAAGGAATAGACCCTGAGGTGTCCCTGTTTGCAGATGACGTGAAGTGATGAGAAGAATACACTCGATCGAAGACCAGGCAGAACTACAAAGGGATCTGGACAGGCTGCAGACCTGGTCCAGCAATTGGCTCCTGGAGTTCAATCCCACCAAGTGCAAAGTCATGAAGATTGGGGAAGGGCAAAGAAGGCCGCAGACGGAGTACAGTCTAGGGGGTCAGAGACTACAAACCTCACTCAAGGAAAAAGATCTTGGGGTGAGTATAACACCAGGCACATCTCCTGAAGCGCACATCAACCAAATAACTGCTGCAGCATATGGGCGCCTAGCAAACCTCAGAACAGCATTCCAACATCTTAATAAGGAATCGTTCAGGACCCTGTACAACCGTATACGTTAGGCCCATATTGGAGTATGCGGCACCAGTTTGGAACCCACACCTAGCCAAGCACGTAAAGAAACTAGAGAAAGTGCAAAGGTTTGCAACAAGACTAGTCCCAGAGTTAAGAGGTATGTCCTACGAGGAGAGGTTAAGGGAAATCAACCTGACGACACTGGAGGACAGGAGAGATAGGGGGGACATGATAACGACATACAAAATACTGAGGGGAAATTGACAAGGTGGACAAAGACAGGATGTTCCAGAGATTGGACACAGTAACAAGGGGACACATTGGAAGCTGAAGACACAGATGAATCACAGGGATGTTAGGAAGTATTTCTCAGCCACAGAGTAGTCAGTAAGTGGAATATTTTGGGGAGCGATGTATGGAGGCAGGATCCATACATAGTTTTAAAGGGCAGGGGTATGATAAAGCTCACGGCTCAGGGAGATGACCTAGTAGCGATCATGAAGAGGCGGGGCCAGGAGCTGGGACTCGACCCCCGCAACCTCAACTAGTGAGTACACACACACACACCCTCACACACACCCGCACACACACCCCACACACACGCACCACACACGCACGCACACACACCCCACACACCCCACACACACACACACACACACACACACACACACAAAACACACACCACACACCTTGCTAGTATGTCAAAAACCCTGAAAGGGGGGAGATTGAGGTTTCCCCCGCGCGCGGAGCAAAAAAAAATTTGAAAATATATAAAAAACTGATTACTGTTACCAAAAAAAATAGCTGAACTCTCTGGCTACACGCTGGTATAATTATTATCCTTGTACGATGTTTCTAAAAGGAATTACAGCCATTTATAACAGGCATGGGACCAGCGCTGACGCGACATAGTGCGTAAGAGTAAAAAGCGCTGACTCAGCTTTGTTGACGTTTTTGTTACATTTTTCCCCGTGTTATTTTTATCGTTTTCGTATATCTTTATATCAATATAATACAATTTCACCATCTGAGATCATTCCCGAGCGGGCGGGAAATAATATGGTCACGGCAAACCCAAACGGGAACCCCTGGGGGAATAGTGCACAAAATGGCCGACACCTCCCAACCAAAATATTCCATACCCACGCTAATATCAATTATAAGGCTTATTTATCTATCATAATGATCTATTATGATATAATGCCAATATAAAAAATAGCATATAAACATAAAAAGTACACCTCAAAAAAAAATATATAGCATAATAATGACGCCCCAAGGAATAAATTCTATCGAATATTCCCCTAAGGTAAGAGAGGGTCCGTTCTCTCATCAGTGATGAGAGAAAACGGATTTTCAATGGTTAACTGTAATAAACACTCGTAGGCCGCGGAAAAAATGTAAAATAAAGCGAATTTTTCGGGGGAAAAAAAATTTTTCCCGGGCAGCGGGGTGGCGCGCGCTGCGGCCTATAACTCAAAGTAACTTATTTTCCTATTAGGGGGAAAAGCACCTTTATTTATGATTGAATTGACTTTATTTCTCACAACAAACATGGGGGAATGATTGTTTTAACGGGGTAGCGATTCTGTTTTCCGAACTATCCAAAATATTTTTAGATTTATGTGGACAACAAGGCCGACATCTTCCAATATATCAAAAAAGTTATGAAACTTTATTTTTTTTTAGCAAGAAGATAAGGTTTATTTTAGAATTCACATCGATAAGTGATGGAATTAGAGTTGTTCTAGCAGCAGCAAGTGTCAAAACCACTTGTCCAAGTACCATTGAGAAACTGTGCCCTGCCAAATGCAATTTTTCGTAAATTTTGCATATTTCATTTCCTTTTTGGCCGATATGATTGAAACTTCAGCACAGCATATTCGATATAACCTTCTAATAGTACACCAAAAATGAACGTAATCGGTCCATAAAAAATATGTCGTTAAAATTCTGACCGCATCCTCCCGCATTCATGGTTATACACTTGAACTCTCAGCTTAGGTTTTCTCATTGCGTTTTCCTGTCACCTTTAACCCTGACTTGGACTTGCCACTGCTGCACCTGACCGTCTTCCCCAAACTCCCACTTGACTTCTCTAAGGGAAGTCCCTTACCGCCCTTGGCTATGTCAGCCTACACCATTTTACAAGACCTTTGACCCGGTGTTAATACATCGTCCTCCACCAGAGTACTGGGCCTCTTACGTGACACTCCCTCATAATCCATAAACCCTTCACCATCCGCCCTATGCACCTCGACATCCATCACTACCACTGTTGTGCAAGGTGTACGCCTTTCCTCATTGCCCACACGTCCCTCGAAACCATGGTCAACCACAGGCGACACCCGCCCAAAGTAGGCGGTAAATCCACTGTCGCTGGGCTGTCGAGGAGTCTCTGTATGTCCTCAAAACTGGGCAACACCAATAGCATGTGCGCCTCCTCTCCCACCGGAGGTGACGTGCCGTCGACACACTCAATCGCCTCGATCTCCGACGCCATGGGTAGCGTCGAGACGATCCTCTCCTCTGCAGCATCCACTGCATCACTCCACTTCATGTCCGCCAGTAAAACCTGCAGAACAACATCCACCATCGTGGGCCTCTGATGGGCCGACTCATTCTCCACTATTGCTTCCTTGAACGTAGTGTCTGTCAGGTCCGACCATTTTCTCCCTCGTTGTTGCTCACAAGTCTCCGCCATATGACCTGTTGCACCACACAGTCGGCACGTCCGTACCTGCCCTGGTAGGTTACGTAGACCTGTGTCCGAAAATCCTCCCACATGACAAACGAGGGAATTGGACTCTCAGTGTTATTTTCATCGAGAAAGATCCCTCGAGCATGCCAGCATAAAAGCCCTGGGACCAACACCCTACGTTGACAGCTTGTATGGTGCCATAGCACCCAAATGTCCGACTAATGTCCACCTCGTCTGCCTCGAAGGGTACATTACGAAGACGAACCCATGTATAACAAGCCAAGACATCACTCAGGCACACCTCAAGACCAGTGTTGATGACAATCCATTTTTCTTGATAGGTCTCCACAGCTCTCAAATAAGCAGCAGACGACACAAATTTTACAAAAATTCTCGCGTTGCTGTTCAAAGAAATCCCATATGAATCCTCACTTGCGATCCTATACATGTCTCTTATTACAAGAGACAGAATGACGTCAGCGGTGTCCTGGTATATTGCACCTTTCAACAATTCCACACAGACAGTGTTGACTCTTCACCTGCGCTCTGCCATCTTGAGAAAATTAAACTTCTCAAAACAGACACCAGCCGCTCGCTCTGCGTCCACCCTCACCAACAGCTGGGTGAGAACTGTCAACAACAATAAACCATCTCAGACCATTAATTACCCAACAAAAGGCTGCAATCAGAATGATACAAAATTTCCCACTAGAGGCAGCACACTCCACCAATATTCAAAACTCTTAACCTACTCACCATACAAAACATCCATACTTATTACTGCACCTACTACATACATAAAACACTTAACTCTGATATAAACCCTTCCCTCAAATGTCTCCTTACCAACCTCAACAGAACACATGACCATAACACAAGGCACAGCTCGCTCTTTGATGTTCCTCGTGTCCATCTCATGCTATGCAAAATCTCAGTTCACATAAAAGGCCCTAAAATCTGGAATTCATTACCAATGAATATAAAAGAAGCATCTGTTTATAAATTCAAGTCTCTTCTCAAAAATCACTTACTCACCCACAACCAAATAAATACTGAATAATTGTATCTTATAAATTGTATATCTTAAATATTTCTCATAATTGTATCACAGAAATATTTAACCTGAGACCTGGAGTTTACCTGGAGTTTACCGAGAGAGAGTTCCGGGGGTCAACGCCCCCACGGCCGGTCTGTGACCAGGCCTCCTGGTGGATCAGAGCCTGATCAACCAGGCTGTTGCTGCTGGCTGCACGCAAACCAACATACGAGCCACAGCCCGGCTGATCAGGAACTGACTTTAGGTGCTTGTCCAGTGCCAGCTTGAAGACTGCCAGGGGTCTGTTGGTAATCCCCCTTATGTGTGCTGGGAAGCAGTTGAACAGTCTCGGCCCCTGACACTTATTGTATGGTCTCTTAACGTGCTAGTGACACCCCTGCTTTTCATTGGGGGGATGGTGCATCGTCTGCCAAGTCTTTTGCTTTCGTAGTGAGTGATTTTCGTGTGCAAGTTTGGTACTAGTCCCTCTAGGATTTCCAGGTGTATATAATCATGTATCTCTCCCTCCTGCGTTCCAGGGAATACAGGTTTAGGAACCTCAAGCGCTCCAGTAATTGAGGTGTTTTATCTCCGTTATGCGCTCCGTGAAAGTTCTCTGTACATTTTCTAGGTCGGCAATTTCACCTGCCTTGAAAGGTGCTGTTAGTGTGCAGCAATATTCCAGCCTAGATAGAACAAGTGACCTGAAGAGTGTCATCATGGGCTTGGCCTCCCTAGTTTTGAAGGTTCTCATTATCCATCCTGTCATTTTTCTAGCAGATGCGATTGATACAATGTTATGGTCCTTGAAGGTGAGATCCTCCTACATGATCAGTCCCAGGTCTTTGACGTTGGTGTTTCGCTCTATTTTGTGGCCAGAATTTGTTTTGTACTCTGATGAAGATTTAATTTCCTCATGTTTACCATATCTGAGTAATTGAAATTTCTCATCATTGAACTTCATATTGTTTTCTGCAGCCCACTGAGAGATTTGGTTGATGTCCGCCTGGAGCCTTGCAGTGTCTGCAATGGAAGACACCGTCATGCAGATTCGGGGTGTCATCTGCAAAGGAAGACACGGTACTGTGGCTGACATCCTTGTCTATGTCGGATATGAGGATGAGGAACAAGATGGGAGCGAGTACTGTGCCTTGTGGAACAGAGCTTTTCACCGTAGCTGCCTCGGACTTTACTCTGTTGACGACAACTCTCTGTGTTCTGTTAATGAGGAAATTATAGATCCATCGACCAACTTTTCCTGTTATTCCTTTAGCACGCATTTTGTGCGCTATTACGCCATGGTCACACTTGTCGAAGCTTTTGCAAAGTCTGCATATATTACATCTGCATTCTTTTTGTCTTCTAGTGCATTTAGGACCTTGTCGTAGTGATCCAATAGTTGAGACAGACAGGAGCGACCTGTTCTAAACCCATGTTGCCCTGGGTTGTGTAACTGATGGGTTTCTAGATGGGTGGTGATCTTGCTTCTTAGGACCCTTTCAAAGATTTTTATGATATGGGATGTTAGTGCTATTGGTCTGTAGTTCTTTGCTGTTGCTTTACTGCCCCCTTTGTGGAGTGGGGCTATGTCTGTTGTTTTTAGTAACTGTGGGACGACCCCGTGTCCATGCTCCCTCTCCATAGGATGGAAAAGGCTCTTGATAGGGGCTTCTTGCAGTTCTTGATGAACACAGAGTTCCATGAGTCTGGCCCTGGGGCAGAGTGCATGGGCATGTCATTTATCACCTGTTCGAAGTCATTTGGCGTCAGGATAACATCGGATAGGCTTGTGTTAATCAATTTTGTGGCTCTCTCATAAAAAATTCATTTTGATCTTCGACTCTCAGTCGGTTAGCGGCTTGCTAAAAACTGATTCATATTGGGACTTGAGTAGCTCACTCATTTCCTTGCTGTCATCTGTGTAGGACCCATCTTGTTTAAGTAGGGGCCCAATACTGGACGTTGTTCTCGATTTTGATTTGGCATAGGAGAAGAAATACTTTGGGTTTCTTTCGATTTCATTTATGGCTTTTAGTTCTTCCCGCGATTCCTGACTCCTAAAGGATTCTTTTAGCTTAAGTTCGATGCTTGCTATTTCTCTGACCAGTGTCTCCCTACGCATTTCAGATATATTGACCTCTTTTAGCCGCTCTGTTATTCTTTTCCGTCGCCTGTAAAGGGAGCGCCTGTCTCTTTCTATTTTACATCTACTCCTCCTTTTTCATAGAGGAATAAGCCTTGTGCATACATCGAGTGCCACCGAGTTAATCTGTTCTAGGCATAAGTTTGGGTCTGTGTTGCTTAGTATATCTTCCCAGCTTATACGGTTAGGACTTGTTTACTTGGTCCCACTTTATGTTTTTGTTATTGAAGTTGAATTTGGTGAATGCTCCCTCGTGACTAGTCTCATTATGTCGGTCTGGGGCTCCACGCATAACATGTCTGAACCTCAATTATGTTGTGATCTGAGTATATTGTTTTTGATATGGTGACATTTCTTATCAGATCATCATTTTTAGTGAACATGAGGTCTAGTGTATTCTCCAGTCTAGTAGGCTCTATTATTTGCTGGTTTAAATTGAATTTTGTGCAGAGATTTAAAAGCTCGTGTGAGTGTGAGTTTTCATCAGAGCTGCCTCCTGGTGTTATTACTGCAACAATATTATTTGCTATATTCCTCCATTTTAGGTGCCTTAAGTTGAAATCCCCCTGGAGCAAGATGTTGGGTGCAGGAGCTGGAAGATCAAACTTTGTTATTTTTTAATTACATTTCCTAACATAATACTCCATTCTACTGAATGTACAGCAATGCATGGAACCATATGCCCTGCCTTTGTAATACTCACTAGAGCTTAATTGTTATCTGTTTACAATAATGTTTAAGAATGCTTAGTTAATCTTAAGCTAATTTTAAGCCTGCCCATAATGATCTGCATACAAGGGGCTTTGGCATGCTGCACTCAATTGTATTCTTTTGTACTTTTCTGTATCATGTTCAAATAAATAAATAAATAAATAAATCTCTGAATCCTGGTTGGATGATACGGTGACTGACGACAAGGTCAAAATAGAAGGTTACAATATAAAATGCTTAGATAGGAACAAAAAGGGTGGTGGAGTTTTTTTTTATATTTTATTTAAAACATACAATACATTATATAAATAAAAGTGTACAGTATTGGATCATACATAGCCAATATAAATTCTTCATTATCTAAACACACTGTACGCTTTACTTTGCCCTTACACAAAATTTCCCTCATCACCCGTACAGTTCATCCCTTAACACTTATGCTAAATACAAGTTTATGCAATACTGGGCATGACAGCAATAAAAAACAATGCAATATTCAGTAATATGTCAAATATATACACTTCACTCAACTTATAGATGTATTATGCCATTAAACATAATTCCATTAACACAATATAAGACTGTGTAATTAATACAAAATAAAAACAATCCTCTTACCCCTTCCCATCTGCTAATTACAATATATACACTGAAAAACTGCATTCAGTAAAAATTCATACAGTAACCTACCCCTCCCCCCTTTAACCCCATTTCACCATATTGTACAACAACTCACCATTGTTCACTTAATTAACTACTCGACAATAGTTATAAAAACCTACTGCTATCCTAACATCACTGTTGTGATAGAAACACAGGCCTTATCTCTAGGCTTTATTGAACATAGAATCTTCATAGTACTTCTGCAACAACAAAACATAATGACTAGTACATCTAATAACTGCTTCTACAGGGATGGTGATGTCTTGCATATGTCAAGAGAAAAGTTATTACTACAGGCCACATATTTAAACTCACCATGTAATCTGCATCACTAATATATGGATATAAGAGAAGAGAATCACACACCATGTGTTGGCGCCCATGACACACACCAAGCTGTTGTTGTTGTTAAGGGCCCCGAGAGGTGGTGCAGTATTATTCTGCTGCTGCTCCCCACAGGAGCAGTATCACTACAATCTCCCCCTTCTAAAATATCAGAGACAGTAATCTCCCAAACTGTTAGGTGGGCGACATACACGTCCCGACCTTCGTAGCCCTTGAGCCTCTTCACCAGGTTCAATATTTTCCAGCGGGGTTTAACTAACTGCTGGAGCAGAATCCTCTATTTCCAAAGAGGTAGTCTCAAGGGGCTTTCCAGGAGAAAACGAAGCATCTTTCACATCTATTAGTGTATCTTGAGATTCCACACTAATGGGGATTTCAACTGGGGCTAACGTCTGTAGACTGTAGTCTTTCACCATTTTAGTAGCGAAAAAGTGGGGCATAAATTTGGGTTTCTTTCAGGGCCGCCCTTCCCCTAAAGGATCCGTCTTGTTCACCTAGGCCCACCAGGCTACGAGGGAGATGGATCTAGCAACAAACAAGTCGAGAGAAGACACGACCAGGAGGTTAGAATTAATCTCTGCAACCACATTAAGGTAATGCAGATTGGGAAGTCCCAGATCAACCAGAACAATCATCAGGGTTCGTCAGCTGTTTGTGACAGAGTGAAAAGAAGTTCCCAGGCAAATAATTGAAGATTGAGGAAAGAAACAACAGCCAGAAAAAAAAATCCGAGACACGGCACTCTTCTTGCTACGTTTTTCTTTTGTCTGCCCGGCTCTCCCTCTAATTACCAAGAAGTTTTCCTAAAACAAAAGTCTCGAGGCTTGAAGACGATGGGGAATGGGAGGGAAAATGAAAATGTAAGATTGGAGGACGTGTAAAAGAAGAGGAAGAGATAGTAGAACAAGAGTAAGAAGAGGGTTGAACGAGAAAGCAAAAAAATAGGAAAATGGTTAAAGTTTGGAGGAGGAATTAAAAAGGGAAGAGGCAAGCGAGGAACAAGAAAAAGGAGAGGAGGCAAGAATAGGGGAAGAGGAAGAGGGATGAAAAGGGAGAATAGGAGAGCACAAGCAAAAGAAAAATGAAGTAGGAAAAAGGAGGAAACAAGTGAAGGAGGAGTCAGGATGAACAATTTATATGGAAGATGAGAAGCAGAAAGAGGAAAAAGAGTAAAGAGCGGGAGGGCCAAGAGAAGGAGGGCAAACGTAGAGGGATAAGAGTAAATGTAGAAAAAAAAAGAGGACAAGAGCAAGTGGAGAAGCAGGAGGAGAAAGAAGAGTGAAAAGCCGAGTATGAAGATAAAGGAGAGAGGCAGCGGGGAGTAACAAGACGGAAGAGGGAAAGTGCAGGAACGGGAAAGAGGAAATAAGAATTAAACAAACTCAGAATAGAATAGAAGATACTGGAGACGATCATAGGGAAAAAAACAGAAAAAGCTAATAAAAAGCAATGGAGAAAGAAAAGGTAGAGAAAAAAAATTGAGAGAAACAAAAGGGAAAGGACTGGTAGGAATTGTAAAAAGAGAAAATAGGAAAAGAAAAAAATAAACAAATTTACAAATACCGGAAGCGGGAGGAAACAAAAATCAGACCGACAAAAGCTGCAGTGGGACGTGCCTGTGGTACAACAACTGCCTGGGTAATAGGGAATATGCAGCGCTGAATAACTAGGCTTGAATTTTTCCTATATACTCTGTGATTTTTTTTTTTTTTTTTTTTGCGTGTTTGGTAAAACAACACACTGTGACTCGAGAGAGAATCCAACATCCCAACTGTTCCAATTTCTTGATTCATCTTAAGATCTATATCGTAATTGTTCCTCTCTGGTTTAAATGGGTGAATGAGTTACCTCTGGTTAGACCAATGGGATGGCTTAATATTTAAACAGGTAATTATCTGATTAGAGGACACTGCCGGTTTCCTGACGAATAAAAAAACATCACCTCGCACCCACGACAACCATCAGCTTGGCTTAGTTAGGACATGGAAGAGTGTGAAAGAGTAATGAATAAAAATTTCTAAGAGCCTGAAGGTCACCACTGGCCATTCTGCTGCGTTGTCGGTGCTGGGTTTACAGATGAGACAGTGCGAAGAACCAAACAAACCCTACCGGCACTTTGCTCCAGTTGTTGTTGTTACGTACAATGTTTGAGAATGGCCCGAGAAACCATACAAACACAACGAAACTGTATTTAATGTTTTTTTGGGGGGATTGACGATTATAACATAAAACGAGGAACTGTATAAACTCTGATTTCCTCCGTCAGCTTGGTCTTGGGGTTCTGTGACCCTAGACACGAAAACTCATTAACGTCTACGTTTCTCATGTAAAAAGAAAAGCCTTGGCGGTTTAAAAATACTAGCAGTCCAACAAGTGACTTGGGCAACATCGTCCAGGAATATCGCTGCGAAACCCATCACGCAAGAAATAATTTAGAACCATCTGTATAAACAGCGAGCGGCCTGGCATGAAAGTTAAATTAAGAAGGAGCGAGAAAAAAGTCGTAGGAAGAGAGATTTGGCTCACGACAGTAGAGGAGAACAGACACGAACCATCGGGAACCTCCCGATGGGGAAGGAAAAAGGCAGACCAGACGCTAAATGAACATACAAGGGAGGTAACTGGAGAGAGACGGAGTGAATGAAGCGAGTGAAAAACGGTCGGAAGTAAGCAGGGGCGCCAAACCAAACAATGGGCTTCTACTAACTTCTGAGACCAACCTATAGTAGAAGAAACACGCAGGTCATGAGCGCGGACATAGTAACGAATCAATGAGATCATGACGATCAGCTAAGAACATGGTGGGGAAGGGGTTGATTAACTTTGATTGTAGGAGAAGCCGCAGATAGACTTGGTCGCCATAATTCAGCTTGGCAAGATTAGGGTGGAATGCGCAAACGGCCGATCTGCTCCCATGAACGATGCGCAAGAATTTTAAGGGAGATTCAGCCGACACGGCATAGTTGCTTCAAAGTGGAAAATGTGAGTTTCCATGTCAACCGGGATCGAGAGAAGGCCAAGAAACTTAACTGTATCCCATTCTGGATTACATGAGCCTTGTAAATACAATGGAATATCTGGAGACAGAGGTCACGTCTAGTGAAGGTATTGAAAATCTGTTATGTATTAGAAAATTTAAAGCTATCACAAAAGTGGCCCCAATAGTGAAAAACTCAGTTCAACCCTTCGCATCCTGAGGGAGGCCTGCCAGGCGACAGTCAACACCTGAGAGTAAGTTATAGTAAGTCATCCACATAAAGTGACGACCAAATATACGATGGAAAGAACGGAAGGTAGGTCATTTATAGCAAAAAGAGAAAAGGGCAGTGCCAAAGAGACAACCTTGTGGGACTCCCTCGGGTCTTGAACCAAGTCGAGGGGCGAGGCGACCAACACAGACACGAAAAATGTCTTCAGAAAGAAGCAGCGAGAAGGTTGGTAGTTACCGCGGATGCCTAAGGAGGCGGGATTTAGGCTAAATATTTATACCTCCAAGTGGTGCCATTATGCCTTATCAAGATCAAAAAAGACTGCTAGGACAGAGTGTATATTAGATTTCGCACATACGTATCAAAGTGTGGAGCAAGGGGTCCTAAGTAGAAGCAGCCCTTGTGAAAGCCATATTGGCGAGGAGAAAGACTATTGTGAGTCTCCAAATGCAATATCAGTTATCTATTAACCAATCGTTTCCATCACCTTGCGACTACACTGGTTCAGAGTAGTGGGAGACGATGAGAGAGGTATAAGCCTTGAGGTGCTGGTTTGCGGAACGGTAAGTACATTGGGCAATTTTTCCAATGTTGAGGCAGAACTCCTCGCAAAAGGACTGTAAGGGCTGTAGAATGCAGTGTTATAGCATATGGATATGATATTATCTGACCAACTGCCGATGACGACAAGCGGGAAAGGTGGACTCTAGTTTCTAGCGAGTGAATGGTACGGTATTCTGCTCCATTCCACCTTTAGAAGTGAAATCCAGGTTAGATTATAGACGCGAGAATCGAGGACAGAGGTTAAGCCTTTGGTAGGACACGGACAAGATAGTTCCCGATTTCAGTGGCAACCTTCAAGAGGTTCCGCAACACCAGGCAACCCGCAAAATCGGGAGCTGGGTCGGGGATGTACTTGCCACACAACTTCCGTACTTCTTCCAAACCGCACACTTAGGGGAAGTCGAGGTAATGGTAGACATGTAAGTCTTTTAT
Organism: Cherax quadricarinatus; assembly: GCF_026875155.1. Taxonomy (NCBI): domain Eukaryota; kingdom Metazoa; phylum Arthropoda; class Malacostraca; order Decapoda; family Parastacidae; genus Cherax; species Cherax quadricarinatus. The sequence goes on along the minus strand of NC_069461.1, from coordinate 2,838,135 downwards.
CAAGTCCGTTTAGCGTCAAGTATGACGCGGCGAAAAACTGTTCGATCCTTGCCCGCTTAAATCCAAAAAGACGATCTGAAGGTCCCATTTTATCGATAATGGCCTACGTGCACGTTTCAACGACCAACGGGCACATGCAGGAGACCCCAAGGCACGCCATGTCTGAGAATGCCTGCCCTGAGGTTAGAGAAAAAGAACGTGACACTGCAGTCAAACTATGGTCGAAAACTGGTGCACCAGGTCATCAATAAAGGACCGAAGAAGGGTCCTACAAAAGTGTAGATGAGATATAAGTCTCAATATTCGACTTGTCTTGTACAAATTGCCACCGAGGCTAAGAGGCGTCTGGAGAATACGAGTAGAAAGAAATAAGAAGAAAAGGGAAAAGTGATCACTGTCGTGCAAATCCGGGAGAACAGACCAAGCGTAATCAAGTTGCGATGACAAGGAGCAGATAGAAAAGATCAATGCAAGAGAGAGACTGAGTGCAAGGGTCAAAATGTGTGCGAAGCACCTGTATTTAAACATGAAGTGATGAGAAGTGAGAGGATTCTCCAACTATCACCACTGAGAGTCACAGTGGCTTCCTCACCAAGATGTATGCGTGAGCGTTAAATCACCTAACAACAAGATGGACGGCGGCAGAGAAGGATCAAGAACGCAAGGAACGCACGGAGGGGGAAAGATAATAGACAGCAAACCATCTGTGTAACTAAATACGGGCTGCAGTATAATGCAGCAGATAAGGGACAAAGACCTCTTGATACGGTATACAACGCGCACAAGAGCGTACTCACATTAAATGATTCATCAGGAAAGGGATCAGAAAAAATGTAAACAGCACATAGCCCGACGAAAACGGGACGAATAACAACTTCTGAACGACTTTTGGCCTTCTTTAACACGAATTTACTGAGGAAAAAACTGGGAGAGCATACACCTGGGTGCTTCCCCCGAATACCCCTAAGGCACGAATATTCCATTGTAAATAAGACATTTACAAAGACGGTATGCCAGCAATAAGAAGTGATATAAAATCTATGGTAATAGGGTCTGTGAAGCCACTTTGTGGGGATAGCAACGGAATAGCGTGGTAAACAAGGAGGAATCAGAATCTGTGAAGGAAAAGGATTGCTATGAGGGTCATGGACAAATAAGAAAGGGCTGGAAGGAGGCGCGGTCGGTGTCCATAGAGGGGTTTCGTCTCCGTAATATAGTCGGAGGATAACGTCAAGTGTCTCAAACGGTTAAGGAAGACGCTGATACCTTGATTTTCAGAGACAGGTGAGGTAGGCAAGCAGAGGATTTTTTAGCTATTATATGGGGAAGCAATTTATTTAATAAAAGTGGAAAATTTAAATTTATAGGACATGAAAGTGAAAACACAACTTCTTCAAATTAAGAACCCATCAAATGAGGAAAATTTGAATCAATTAAGAAAAGTTATCTCAGTTATTTGATCTGATTTATACTCTTCTAAGTAATTTTTTAACAAATTTTAACAATTTAGACTAAATTACGGGGGTATCGTTCTTCCTTTACAGAATACATCATCATTAATATTTTTGACGCCGGATCTGAAGAGAATTCTTTGTTACTGAATATAAAATAAATGTTACTAATTAGTAAAACCTGCAAATTGGGACTCATGCCATCCAATAAAGCATAAACCTTGAGTCCAGAAACACCACACCTATTTTTTTTTGGTTAGGGTTATCCGACTCAAGGTTTATGCACTGGAGACCAAGGTCTTTGTGAATGAACTGTGGAGAAAATTAGAAGCCGATTATAAGAGTCATTCTCCAGTTTTGGCAAAACGATTCTAATTATATTTTCATCCAGCAAATTTGCCCTCAACGGAAATAGAACTTAATGGGTACTATCCTTTTGCACTAAGATACATTCAGCTCCATTATATATTACAGCCGTTTAGATGTACTGAAATTTATTTAACGTGATTATAAACATTTAACACACAATTTTACCATAAATGGTCAAATCTGCGCCTATACACATGAATTACACTCTCGTTGTCGCTCAAGTAGGGTACCTTCTTTAATTGTTTGATGCTCGCCACCAGAGGGGAATTACAAGATGCTGGAAAGGGATCAACAGCTTGATGACAAGGCTCCTACATCTACAAATTGTTCAAAGATTTGGCCCTAGTCAGACCGTGCACGTAGTTGAAATTTTGAAGCTGAATGAATGAGACCTTGAGATATGAGCTAAATAAAAACCAAAAAGTTAGGAGATAGAATTGAAGAAAAGGGAATAAAAATCGGGCAACTTTTTGTCTCTATCTGAGGGATACCTGGAGCACGGAGGGGATACCTGGAAGCACGGGAAATATACACCCCAGAATTATCATCTCTCAGTGTTTATATTCTGTCTGCTACAATTAATCCTTTCCTAGGATTACTAAGCGTTATGGTTGTGACACATTCCATGTTCAAACTATATAAAACCTAACTCGGGAAATATAAGGTGAAAGGTAGTAATTCGGTTTGATCTGAGGAAGGGTATGATATATTATATTTCCTTGCATCAGAAGTCCTTCATTCAGTCTCTTGAGTGAGACAAAAGAAAATTTTTGTTTAAGTAAGCCCAATCAAAAATGAAAAGGTTGAGAGAGAAAACTAATGATATACATAGGTATAAATAAGAGATGTGCCAAAATACTCATTACTCAATCAGAGGAGTGTAGGACCATAATGAGAGAACCCAAGGTTCAACCACGGAGGAACAAGGGGTGATACTGAAGAGAACATGGTTCAACCATTGAGAATTACAGGGGTATACTGAGAGAACCTCATGGTTCACCATTGAAGAAATTACAGGGGATACTGATGAGAACCACATGGTTCAACATTGAGAATACAGGGGATACTGAGAGAACCTATGGTTCAACCATTGAGGATACAGGGGATACTGAGGAACCCTTGGTTCAGCCACTGAGGAAAAAAAAGGTGATATGAGAGAACCCATGGTACAAACATTGAGAAATACAGGGGGTAACTGAGAGAAACCTGGTTCAAACCGCCTGAGGGGAAAACATGGGATTACTGAGAGTACCATGGTTTAACCATTGAGGAATACAGGGGGATATTGAGTGAGAACCCAGGTTCAACCAATGAGGAAAAAAACAGGGATACTCCTCCCGATGAGAGCCCTTGGATTCAACCAATGAGAAATACAGGAGGATATGAGAGAACCCTGTCCAGCTGGAATACTGTCCAATGAAGTGTTGCCGTTCTACAAAAAATAGTGATAAAATTACTCTATCTGTTGGAGTAATGTCCAGTGAGTATCGGCAGTCCTTCGATATCATTTCCTCACAAGTCTTTATGCACGACCTGAACGAACAACTGACCCTCCTGACCATTTCTGTTTGCTTCTATGCATAGAAGAGATGCCATGTGATTGCCTGATTATATATTTGCATTAATTATGGCAGGGTTCGGCTGTACCTTATAACATTGTTCAGTCCGACGTGCACATAAACATAGGTAAGATTAAATGGTGTCTAAGCTAGTATACCCTATAACGAATTTGGGCAAGCAAGATAAATTTCTGATAAATTTGACCATATGCAACAACTTGGTTATTTCAGGCAACGTTTCTCCACATATTGGCTCATCAAATCCAATACAAAGAAATGGTGAGATCAGAAGGAGACTGAGTAATCAGTCCTCAGCCTGGAGTCGATGTAATCAGTCAGCTAAACTTATCAAAATTGATGGATTGATTACCTGAGAATTCTTCTGATTTTCCACCGTTTTCTGTATTGTACTGAAGAACATCAAGTTCTGCATTACTAATGCAGTAGTCTCATCAGTAACAAATGCAGTGTAGACATGTAAGGGTTATTAACCTGAAAAGACAATAAACATGATACTTATTACTTATGGAAGGATTGTGTGGTGTCCTTTTTCTGTCTCATAAAGAACGCCGGATAACAGGTATATGTTGTGTTGCTACTTCTACTTGCACTTAGGTCACTGAACTCATGCTGCTTTGGCCAGCCTCATGGTGGGCGGAAAACTCATGACGCCTTAATCCACTAGATTAAGGCCGGTCCTTGGCTTGTCTCAGTGTTGTTATTGATCAATACCACTCGTTCGTGGGCACAATAATATAAAATACTGCTCGTTGTACTAGTTACACCAAACAGGGACTAGAATGAAATTAGCCTAGAGTCATCCACACCATCGTATGTACTTGGGTAGCGAGTACAACATCCAGTTCCCCTGGATGCGTTACTCTTAAAAGGATTGTATGGTCCAGGGGATTAAGGGGGAAGTTCGTGAAGGCAGTGGGTAGAATGAAAGGAGTAAAAGGCAGCTGGGATTGATGGGAAAAAGATAGAAATGTTAAAAGCAGGTAGGGATATAGTTTTGGAGTGGTTAGTGCTTATCTTTAATAAATGTATGGCAGAGAGCATGCATAGTTCCTTTGTATAAAAGCGAAGGGGACAAAGAGAGTGTAAAAATTATAGTGGAATAAGTCTGTTGAGTATACCTGGTAGTAAAGTGTATGGTAGAGTTATCCACTGAAAAGAATTAGGAATAAGACGGGAGAGCAGGGACGCAGATGAACAAGAGGCTTTAGAAGGGTAGGTGGTGTGTCGAACCAAGTGTATACGTGAAAATATAGGTGAACAGTATTTAGATAAGGGTAAAGTTGTTTTCGTGGCATTTTATGGATTGGAAAAGACGTATGACAGGAGTGGATTGGGGGACAATGTGGATAGATGTTGCAGATTGATATGGTAGGTTCTGAAAAACAGTGAAGTTTTTTACAAGGTACTGAGATTCAGGTTAGAGTATGTAGGAGTGAGGGAGATTATTTCCCAGTAAAACGTAGGCCTTAGACAGGGTGTGTCATGTCGTCATGGGTTGTTCAATATATTTATAGATGGGGATGTAAGAGAAGTGAATGTTTTAGATTAACTCGGTTGTTGGCAAGAAGTGTGGGGTTGAAAGATAATGAATCTAAATAAGTGTGAGCTGTCACAGTTGCTCTTTGCATGATGACTCTGTGCTTTTGGGAAAATTCTGAAGAAAAAGCTGCAGAGGTTGGTGGTTAAGTTTGGTATAGGACTATAAAAGAGTTATGCTAAAAGTGAAGTAGGAAACAGTTAGGTGATGAGGGTACAAAAAAACCAGGGAAATAAAGACTGGGGGTCAGATTGGAGGGGAAAGAGTTGGAGGTGAATATATTCAGATATTGGGAGCGGACTTTGACGGGAATAAGGCGAGTGGTACACTGTGGAGTCTGGAGACATAAAGAACATTATGCATGGTAGCAAAGAGGAGGACTGTATGAGAGGATAATTATACCAAACGCTCTTATATGGGTGTGAAAGCATGGGTGATGAATGTTGCAACAACATGAAGGCTGGAAGGCATGGAGTATCATGTCTGAGGGAAAATGTGTGTGAATATAATGCAGAAAATTCGTAGTTTGGAAATTAGGGGAGGGTGCAGGATTACTAAAACTATTATCCAGAGGGCTGATCGAGGAGGGGTTGTTGAAGTGGATCGGAACAGTGTAGAGAGAATGGAACAAATAGAAGACTTCGAGAGTGTATTAAATCTGTAGTGGAGGGAAGATGTCGTAAGCGTCGGCCTAGGAAAGGTTTGGAGGGCGAGGTAAAGATGGTTTTGTGTGCGAGGGACTTGGACTTCCAGCAAATATGTGTGAGCGTGTTAGATAGGAGCGAATGGAGACAAATGGTTTTTAGGACTTGACGTTGACTGTTTGGAGTAGTGTGAGCATGGTAACATTTATAAGGGATTAGGGAAACCTGCAGCCGGACTTGATTCCCGGAGACGGGAAGTTCGGTGTCTGCCACTCTGAAGAGGGTGTTAATGTAGGTTATAACTGTAGTGTGGACACGCCTCTTGGCAAGGACAGTGACGGAAAGAAGAATAATGAAAGTTTATTCTTTGGCCACCCATCCTCTGGTGTGAAAACGTCGATGTGTTAAAAAAAATATTATCTAAAAAGCATGTCAATCACTTGAATGCAAAAGAGAGATACTTAGGAGTTCTAGTTATTAGTAAAATAAAACCAATGCAACACTTCGAACTGTTCTTAATAAAGCTGATAGACAATTCTTGTCTTCATATTTATTATATAATATATATATATATATATATATATATATATTATATATATATATATATATTATATTATATATATATATATATTAAGAGTCCTTAGGTTCAAACTCAGCTTTATGTATCATTCAGAAAGGAAATCATTTAGATTATTCGGCTCGACATATTACTTATATATTATATATATATATATATATATTAATATAGATATATATATATATGTTTATATATATATTTTATATATACATATATATATATATATATATATATATAATATATATATATATATATATTATATTTATATATATATATATATATATATTCATACATTAAAGTCTTTAGAGTTGAAAGGTTTAGTTTATAAGATTTATTCCTTTAGTAAAACCAATAATTTCTAGAAATTTTGGGGCAGACTTGAGGTGGGCGTGAGTATCAATCTTGAAAACATAAGTTACTCTTGAATTAGCATCACTTTCGTGAAACTTTTGGACCATTACTGTCATTTGTGCTTTTCTTAAAAACATTCCTAGTCAGCTAGGAGCACAGGCAGTGGGTGGGCAGATGCATCTCTTAGCTGCCTTCTGGACTGTATGGTACTCCTAAAACATGTGTCTAGGCCCCGAACTGAAATTCTCATTCCCTTTTTATGGATTGCTTCTCAAGACTGCAATTACAATCTGCAATGGGAAAGGCCTCGGAAGCTACTCATTACGGCAAGCTCCCCTCCTCCCTCCCTTGCGGTTCTGTTGTAATGTTGATTTATTTATTGCGATTAGCTACATTACATTGTATCTATGTATGTATGTATGTAGGTGACCCTGTTAACGTAAAAGAGAACACTTTCACCATCCAACTCCATCACTGTCTTCCACAGGCACTCCGATACTGCAGCTTGAAATACAGTTCACGTTCCAATTCTCCTTAGAGTACAGACCGCATTTTGCGAACAGATTTCCCTGAATCCTTTAATGTTACCTAGTTTCATCAACTTCTATCTACACGCATGCTGGATTGTCTAATGACCCTCGCACTGCAAAACCCTCCTTTGGCTCCTCCCTCCAACTGTCATAGGACCGACCCATATCCCGCCTTCCCTCCTCTACAGATTTTCATGCCCTCAAGTCACCTATGGATAAATAGTTTTTAGTAATCCCGGCGCCTCCTAATCTCCAAACTGCGGATTCTATGCATATAATATTCACAACCACACATCGCCATCAGACAGGGACATCTCCACGCCTCCAGCCTTCTCCTTGTTGCAACATTCATAACCCAGGATTTTAAAACCACATAAGGGCACTGATACTCTCATATATTTCTTTCTCTTGCCTCAGTGCATAACGTTCTTTTCTTACATTTTTCCGTTCTGTAGATCTATGGGTCACCTTATCTTTCACAGACATGTTGACAAGTCCACTCCCAAATATTCTGAATAATTCACTTCCTACATACATGTACTTCCTTCCTATCTAATATTCAACATGGCATTACAAAATTTTTAGTTGCCTATCATCAACCCTGCTTTCATGTTCATTTTAAATTTCCTTTTTTACATGCTCACCCAAATACGTCTCACCTGCCTTCCAGTTCTCTTTAAGAATATCCAGAACACAGAAACACAGTGTCTCAGGAAAAAAGCAACTTGTGACAACTCCTCTCTATATTAAATTGCCTATTCTTTTAATCTCTCCTACATAAAACCTAAGCCTGTCACTATCCTAATAAAACCTTTTAAACTGCTTTCAACAAACCTACATCTTATTTCATACCTTTGCAACTCCACCATATCATATGCCTTTGCAGTTCCATGCAACGAAAACTTTCTTACCTTATCTTAAAATACTAAACACTGTTCACGTACATGCTTCGCTGTTAACACTTGGTCTACACCCCTCCTTATCATTCCTATAGTCTCATTGTTCTCAACTGAGTTCGTCCTCTCCGTGTTATCCTTAAATTTTTCAACAATAACTACCATTTACACCTTCCCAGGTATACACTAACAAAGCTTTTGTTTCCCGTTATTTCTTACAATTCTCTTTCGTTCCCTTTTGCCTTATGCAAAGATTTTATGTCATTGTACTCTGCCATTCACTACGAAACTATATTCTTCACCTACTTTTAACATTTCTTCTTGCCCTGAATCCCATTAATCCTTATTGCTTTAACCCCCTTACTGTGTCCACAGCCACATGCACCAGCCTAACACTCACATATGGTTCTTCCTCCACCTAAAAGATATTGTATCCTCCCTTTATCAAGCAACAGTTCCTCATAATGTTCCCTCTATCTTCACAATATCCTCAACTCCCCAATTTACTAATAATTCTATCTTCTGTTTTTAACGTCAAATCGATTCGTTCCCAGGCTTTCTCACCTAATCCTCACTCAATAACTAATTTTTATTCTCAGCAAAATGTGTTGACACCTACCCAGTCCTCCTCATTTGCTCCCCACTATGCTTCCCTACCATTTCATATTAATGTCTCTTAATTCAACCATATATTCCTTCCTCCCTGTATTACATTGTTTGTAAAAACCTCTCATATGATACTTATTCTCTTTAACACTTTTTTAGCTTATCCACAAAACCACACACATATTATTAATATATATATTATAATTATATGTAATATATATTATAATATATAATATATATATATATATATATATATATATATATATATATATATATAGAGAGAGAGAGAGAGAGAGAGAGAGAAAGAGAGAGAGAGTGAGAGAGAGAGATGGGCATCCAGGGTCCGTATCCCATCATATCCTAACGATATATAAACTGAGTAAAATAGGCATCTGAATATTATTCTCGTTTACACCGTAACGACTATTCCTTCCCAACTTCTCTTTAGCTTTCCACCCTTTCTCTACTTTTACCTTTTCCTTTAACCTCCCTCCCTCCCTCTCCTCTCTTACTTTTCCCCCTTTCCCTTACCTCTCTCTCTCTCTCCTTCCTTCCCACCCTGCCTGCCTCCCTCCCCGCCTCCCGGCAGAGTTCTACCACACCAACATATACAAAACATTAAACAGAAGCTCGTTAGAATGCAAAATTAGTATATTCATAAAATTAATTAAAATACAGCTCACTTGAATGTAAAATGAAGCCACTTAAAACTAGAACCTTTAAAAGTGGATAGATATAAATTCTTCATTATTATAATTATAGTAATTTAAAACTAATTAAAAAACAGTCGCAACTTGCGTAAATAAAATTGACCATCCGTTAATTTAAAATTACAGACTCCTTACACTTAAAATTATTAGTCTCAATATACAACATATTCAAATTTAAAATGCTACCTTATAAATATGTGAATATTTTTTTATGATGCCCCCCCCCCCCCCCCCCCGGGAATTTGATTTCTTAACCTATTTGCATCTGCATTGATTTTTCTAATTATTATTATTAGCGTGTGGAAGTGCTAAATTCACTGCACGTAGTAACATGAAGTCTCAGAGAATTATCTACTGCTGCCTTGTTTATCACTATTGGTAATTTTTTTTTCTGTGACACAGTAACAGAAGAGCAAAATGCTCCTTTCATATACACCTCCACTTCCTCCCGACCACGCCGGAATAAAACTTGGGGTAAAATATACCATACCATATTAAAAAAAATGCATCGAATTTTTAGAGGTCTGATGAAGCTAAATGGAAAACGTGGGCTACGATGCTTCTACTAAATTAATATGTTTACATTTTTAAACTACTCTTGTTATCCACTGACACTCGCAACTCTGTGTATGCCACTGATTCAACCTCCGAGTAACTCAGTCATCTACATACTACTACCACTACTACTAATATTGGACTTACTGCTTGCTGTTAAGTTAATCCTCCTGGTGAAGTGCCAAACACAATATCAGGAATATGTTGACTTCAAAGTGCCAGATTAACGGAAACTTTATAATGTTCAGTGTGGGGTTAATTTAAGTTTGGAATTATTGTATGATGTATAGGGAGTGTACTAAGCAAAACATTTGGCTCCTTGTCCTCCTCATGATACGCTGTACGTTGTGCTCACTGCAACTTTGATTATCAACGTGTTCCCAATATATAAAATAATTTGGCAGACTCATCAAGCTTGACGGATCTATCCACACTAAGCCACGTAGAGTCCTGAAGACTTAGGCAACTCCTCCTACTAGCGCAGGATATATATACTTGAAAATTATACTTGCAAGGTGCTTGTCTAGCGGGTTCTGAACGAGCTGTGCAACAAAGATTGCACCATGTTCGGGCTGCATCTTCAGCCTTGATGATTCATTTCATTGTTTCGAGTCGCGGATTCTTTCAAGCACTTCAAATATATGTTTTCAATCTTTAAGAGTATCAACCCCATTCAATATTTTAAGGTTTAATGAGATTTTCTCGAAGCCTTTTTTCATGAGAAGGAAAAAAAAGTAGAAAGTAGTTAGAATAGTAGAATGCTTTGATGTTTCGTTATTTGATTTGTTTCTAAGCGATTGTATGAGTTTGCTGGCTCTTGTTTATTACATCTTCGTCTCTTATGTGTTTTGTTAGAGGCGAAAAACTGGGATCCGCATGACTCAAGATGTCATCTAACAGACGCATTATTAGTGTGTCAACACGTATGTTTTTAATTGTGTGTTCAAGACTCTAACAATGAAGCCTGGCATTTCTAGCAGACAGGTACTGGTATTAAACTTCTGGGACATAGTATGTAATTAGGGTTCCTCCAGAATATTAAACATAGGGAACGGTTGAGGTTTGAACCCAAGGAGAGTGAAAGTCGTTAAAAACTCCAGGCAGTGCGTAAGCACTTGGCAGTGCCTACAAATCCAACCCGTTCAGTGTTTGTTTGAAGTTTTTTTAATATGATTTTCATGAGTCATCAAAATATGTTAGAGTAGCCTCCATTTTCTTGGGACTAGTGCCCTTCACTGACGCCAAGCTCATTTCAAGAAAACCTTAAAAAAATATCGAATTAAATTCAGCTAGGCATGATACAGATGAACTATTTCGTTCAGAAATATTTTTCCAGTACTTTGCAGGCTTCGGATGGTTTTATATAGATTTATCGATATATTGATTCCTAAAAGGGTGATTTAATTAATGTAAATTACGAAGTTAACAATCACTGGGACAGATTACACTTTCCAATGTGTATATTGCTTTGTACTTTTTATTACGTTATTACGTTCGTACTTATATTACTTTTATTAACCTTTATCGAAACATCGACAACAAACGGAAAGTTAGGAAGCAAGTTTAGTTACTTAATACAATGATTTAAGGAGAAGCTATAATGAATATATATGAATACATATATTTAAAAATATATATGTATATACTATATATATATATATATATATATATATATATATATATATGTATATATATATATATTTATATATTATATATTCGCAAAACAACAAAGGGGAAGTAGAATGATAGCTCTAGGCCTTTCGTGTTGCAATCAACACATCATCAGAAGCTTGTAAAATTGCAGAAAAGAGGGAGGATGTCACATCAGTACGTTCCCTAGAGGATCGTGAAGACGATCTCAGATGTAGGTGAATGACATTCCAGATGCGACTGAGGCAGATGTATACCTGTTTGCTGGTGCTGAAAGACTAATGGAGAGAATAAAAACGATGAGGACAAGGAATGGCTACAAATGGAATCTGTACAGACTTTGAAATTTTTTCGGATATGTGGTTACTTTAATTCAACCCCAGCAAAAATGCAAGGTTATAAGAGATTGTGGAAGGTGCAAGACCGGGCACTCGACTGCATACTCGGGGGAAAGAGACCTCATCCTCATGAGAGAAAAAAAACCTAAGGGATGCAAAGTCCAAGCTATCGGCGTATGACTCTGCAGCCAATGCTCGTTTAGCAATCTTAGTCTTCGGGAATCTCGACCAAAGCCCCATCATGGCCATCTTCTACAGCATACGTCGGGTCCATCTTGAGTGTGCAGCACTTGCTCATAAAATCTACTCCTGAGAAAGCATGCAAAAAATTGAAGAAACTGGGCACTGTATGCAATGATGATTGTCTCAAAGTTGTGGGTGGTATAAACAAAGGAAGGGGGCCCACCGAACTGACCTGAGAACGGAAGTAACAAGGGAGACATGATAATGAGGTGAAAAAATATGCTCAACATATGAGTCACAGGGACTTCACAGTATCTCCCTATCCTAAAGGGTGATTCAGGAAGTGGACAAATTCGAAAGTGGTACAATAAAGCTAGTCTTTCTACACATTAGTTTTTAAAAACAGGTACCACAGGGGCCCACCGGGCTAGGAAGGGAGTGTACTAGCAAGCAAAAGCAAGTACCACAGGGGCCCAACCAGGCTACGAGGGAAGTGAATAATAGCAAGCAAAACAAGTACCACAGGGGCCCACCAGGCTACGAGGGGAGTGAATCTAGCAGCAAACAGCAAGTACCATTAGGGGCCCACCAGGTAGGAGGGATGTGAACCTAGGAAGCAAAAGCAAGTACCCACAGGGGTCCACTAGGCTCGGAGGCAGTGGATTAGCAAGCAAAAGCAAGTAGTACCACAGGGGCCCACCAGGCTACGAGGGAGATGGATCTAGCAACAAACAAGTCGAGAGAAGACACGACCAGGAGGTTAGAATTAATCTCTGCAACCACATTAAGGTAATGCAGATTGGGAAGTCCCAGATCAACCAGAACAATCATCAGGGTTCGTCAGCTGTTTGTGACAGAGTGAAAAGAAGTTCCCAGGCAAATAATTGAAGATTGAGGAAAGAAACAACAGCCAGAAAAAAAAATCCGAGACACGGCACTCTTCTTGCTACGTTTTTCTTTTGTCTGCCCGGCTCTCCCTCTAATTACCAAGAAGTTTTCCTAAAACAAAAGTCTCGAGGCTTGAAGACGATGGGGAATGGGAGGGAAAATGAAAATGTAAGATTGGAGGACGTGTAAAAGAAGAGGAAGAGATAGTAGAACAAGAGTAAGAAGAGGGTTGAACGAGAAAGCAAAAAAATAGGAAAATGGTTAAAGTTTGGAGGAGGAATTAAAAAGGGAAGAGGCAAGCGAGGAACAAGAAAAAGGAGAGGAGGCAAGAATAGGGGAAGAGGAAGAGGGATGAAAAGGGAGAATAGGAGAGCACAAGCAAAAGAAAAATGAAGTAGGAAAAAGGAGGAAACAAGTGAAGGAGGAGTCAGGATGAACAATTTATATGGAAGATGAGAAGCAGAAAGAGGAAAAAGAGTAAAGAGCGGGAGGGCCAAGAGAAGGAGGGCAAACGTAGAGGGATAAGAGTAAATGTAGAAAAAAAAAGAGGACAAGAGCAAGTGGAGAAGCAGGAGGAGAAAGAAGAGTGAAAAGCCGAGTATGAAGATAAAGGAGAGAGGCAGCGGGGAGTAACAAGACGGAAGAGGGAAAGTGCAGGAACGGGAAAGAGGAAATAAGAATTAAACAAACTCAGAATAGAATAGAAGATACTGGAGACGATCATAGGGAAAAAAACAGAAAAAGCTAATAAAAAGCAATGGAGAAAGAAAAGGTAGAGAAAAAAAATTGAGAGAAACAAAAGGGAAAGGACTGGTAGGAATTGTAAAAAGAGAAAATAGGAAAAGAAAAAAATAAACAAATTTACAAATACCGGAAGCGGGAGGAAACAAAAATCAGACCGACAAAAGCTGCAGTGGGACGTGCCTGTGGTACAACAACTGCCTGGGTAATAGGGAATATGCAGCGCTGAATAACTAGGCTTGAATTTTTCCTATATACTCTGTGATTTTTTTTTTTTTTTTTTTTGCGTGTTTGGTAAAACAACACACTGTGACTCGAGAGAGAATCCAACATCCCAACTGTTCCAATTTCTTGATTCATCTTAAGATCTATATCGTAATTGTTCCTCTCTGGTTTAAATGGGTGAATGAGTTACCTCTGGTTAGACCAATGGGATGGCTTAATATTTAAACAGGTAATTATCTGATTAGAGGACACTGCCGGTTTCCTGACGAATAAAAAAACATCACCTCGCACCCACGACAACCATCAGCTTGGCTTAGTTAGGACATGGAAGAGTGTGAAAGAGTAATGAATAAAAATTTCTAAGAGCCTGAAGGTCACCACTGGCCATTCTGCTGCGTTGTCGGTGCTGGGTTTACAGATGAGACAGTGCGAAGAACCAAACAAACCCTACCGGCACTTTGCTCCAGTTGTTGTTGTTACGTACAATGTTTGAGAATGGCCCGAGAAACCATACAAACACAACGAAACTGTATTTAATGTTTTTTTGGGGGGATTGACGATTATAACATAAAACGAGGAACTGTATAAACTCTGATTTCCTCCGTCAGCTTGGTCTTGGGGTTCTGTGACCCTAGACACGAAAACTCATTAACGTCTACGTTTCTCATGTAAAAAGAAAAGCCTTGGCGGTTTAAAAATACTAGCAGTCCAACAAGTGACTTGGGCAACATCGTCCAGGAATATCGCTGCGAAACCCATCACGCAAGAAATAATTTAGAACCATCTGTATAAACAGCGAGCGGCCTGGCATGAAAGTTAAATTAAGAAGGAGCGAGAAAAAAGTCGTAGGAAGAGAGATTTGGCTCACGACAGTAGAGGAGAACAGACACGAACCATCGGGAACCTCCCGATGGGGAAGGAAAAAGGCAGACCAGACGCTAAATGAACATACAAGGGAGGTAACTGGAGAGAGACGGAGTGAATGAAGCGAGTGAAAAACGGTCGGAAGTAAGCAGGGGCGCCAAACCAAACAATGGGCTTCTACTAACTTCTGAGACCAACCTATAGTAGAAGAAACACGCAGGTCATGAGCGCGGACATAGTAACGAATCAATGAGATCATGACGATCAGCTAAGAACATGGTGGGGAAGGGGTTGATTAACTTTGATTGTAGGAGAAGCCGCAGATAGACTTGGTCGCCATAATTCAGCTTGGCAAGATTAGGGTGGAATGCGCAAACGGCCGATCTGCTCCCATGAACGATGCGCAAGAATTTTAAGGGAGATTCAGCCGACACGGCATAGTTGCTTCAAAGTGGAAAATGTGAGTTTCCATGTCAACCGGGATCGAGAGAAGGCCAAGAAACTTAACTGTATCCCATTCTGGATTACATGAGCCTTGTAAATACAATGGAATATCTGGAGACAGAGGTCACGTCTAGTGAAGGTATTGAAAATCTGTTATGTATTAGAAAATTTAAAGCTATCACAAAAGTGGCCCCAATAGTGAAAAACTCAGTTCAACCCTTCGCATCCTGAGGGAGGCCTGCCAGGCGACAGTCAACACCTGAGAGTAAGTTATAGTAAGTCATCCACATAAAGTGACGACCAAATATACGATGGAAAGAACGGAAGGTAGGTCATTTATAGCAAAAAGAGAAAAGGGCAGTGCCAAAGAGACAACCTTGTGGGACTCCCTCGGGTCTTGAACCAAGTCGAGGGGCGAGGCGACCAACACAGACACGAAAAATGTCTTCAGAAAGAAGCAGCGAGAAGGTTGGTAGTTACCGCGGATGCCTAAGGAGGCGGGATTTAGGCTAAATATTTATACCTCCAAGTGGTGCCATTATGCCTTATCAAGATCAAAAAAGACTGCTAGGACAGAGTGTATATTAGATTTCGCACATACGTATCAAAGTGTGGAGCAAGGGGTCCTAAGTAGAAGCAGCCCTTGTGAAAGCCATATTGGCGAGGAGAAAGACTATTGTGAGTCTCCAAATGCAATATCAGTTATCTATTAACCAATCGTTTCCATCACCTTGCGACTACACTGGTTCAGAGTAGTGGGAGACGATGAGAGAGGTATAAGCCTTGAGGTGCTGGTTTGCGGAACGGTAAGTACATTGGGCAATTTTTCCAATGTTGAGGCAGAACTCCTCGCAAAAGGACTGTAAGGGCTGTAGAATGCAGTGTTATAGCATATGGATATGATATTATCTGACCAACTGCCGATGACGACAAGCGGGAAAGGTGGACTCTAGTTTCTAGCGAGTGAATGGTACGGTATTCTGCTCCATTCCACCTTTAGAAGTGAAATCCAGGTTAGATTATAGACGCGAGAATCGAGGACAGAGGTTAAGCCTTTGGTAGGACACGGACAAGATAGTTCCCGATTTCAGTGGCAACCTTCAAGAGGTTCCGCAACACCAGGCAACCCGCAAAATCGGGAGCTGGGTCGGGGATGTACTTGCCACACAACTTCCGTACTTCTTCCAAACCGCACACTTAGGGGAAGTCGAGGTAATGGTAGACATGTAAGTCTTTTATCAAGTCCGTTTAGCGTCAAGTATGACGCGGCGAAAAACTGTTCGATCCTTGCCCGCTTAAATCCAAAAAGACGATCTGAAGGTCCCATTTTATCGATAATGGCCTACGTGCACGTTTCAACGACCAACGGGCACATGCAGGAGACCCCAAGGCACGCCATGTCTGAGAATGCCTGCCCTGAGGTTAGAGAAAAAGAACGTGACACTGCAGTCAAACTATGGTCGAAAACTGGTGCACCAGGTCATCAATAAAGGACCGAAGAAGGGTCCTACAAAAGTGTAGATGAGATATAAGTCTCAATATTCGACTTGTCTTGTACAAATTGCCACCGAGGCTAAGAGGCGTCTGGAGAATACGAGTAGAAAGAAATAAGAAGAAAAGGGAAAAGTGATCACTGTCGTGCAAATCCGGGAGAACAGACCAAGCGTAATCAAGTTGCGATGACAAGGAGCAGATAGAAAAGATCAATGCAAGAGAGAGACTGAGTGCAAGGGTCAAAATGTGTGCGAAGCACCTGTATTTAAACATGAAGTGATGAGAAGTGAGAGGATTCTCCAACTATCACCACTGAGAGTCACAGTGGCTTCCTCACCAAGATGTATGCGTGAGCGTTAAATCACCTAACAACAAGATGGACGGCGGCAGAGAAGGATCAAGAACGCAAGGAACGCACGGAGGGGGAAAGATAATAGACAGCAAACCATCTGTGTAACTAAATACGGGCTGCAGTATAATGCAGCAGATAAGGGACAAAGACCTCTTGATACGGTATACAACGCGCACAAGAGCGTACTCACATTAAATGATTCATCAGGAAAGGGATCAGAAAAAATGTAAACAGCACATAGCCCGACGAAAACGGGACGAATAACAACTTCTGAACGACTTTTGGCCTTCTTTAACACGAATTTACTGAGGAAAAAACTGGGAGAGCATACACCTGGGTGCTTCCCCCGAATACCCCTAAGGCACGAATATTCCATTGTAAATAAGACATTTACAAAGACGGTATGCCAGCAATAAGAAGTGATATAAAATCTATGGTAATAGGGTCTGTGAAGCCACTTTGTGGGGATAGCAACGGAATAGCGTGGTAAACAAGGAGGAATCAGAATCTGTGAAGGAAAAGGATTGCTATGAGGGTCATGGACAAATAAGAAAGGGCTGGAAGGAGGCGCGGTCGGTGTCCATAGAGGGGTTTCGTCTCCGTAATATAGTCGGAGGATAACGTCAAGTGTCTCAAACGGTTAAGGAAGACGCTGATACCTTGATTTTCAGAGACAGGTGAGGTAGGCAAGCAGAGGATTTTTTAGCTATTATATGGGGAAGCAATTTATTTAATAAAAGTGGAAAATTTAAATTTATAGGACATGAAAGTGAAAACACAACTTCTTCAAATTAAGAACCCATCAAATGAGGAAAATTTGAATCAATTAAGAAAAGTTATCTCAGTTATTTGATCTGATTTATACTCTTCTAAGTAATTTTTTAACAAATTTTAACAATTTAGACTAAATTACGGGGGTATCGTTCTTCCTTTACAGAATACATCATCATTAATATTTTTGACGCCGGATCTGAAGAGAATTCTTTGTTACTGAATATAAAATAAATGTTACTAATTAGTAAAACCTGCAAATTGGGACTCATGCCATCCAATAAAGCATAAACCTTGAGTCCAGAAACACCACACCTATTTTTTTTTGGTTAGGGTTATCCGACTCAAGGTTTATGCACTGGAGACCAAGGTCTTTGTGAATGAACTGTGGAGAAAATTAGAAGCCGATTATAAGAGTCATTCTCCAGTTTTGGCAAAACGATTCTAATTATATTTTCATCCAGCAAATTTGCCCTCAACGGAAATAGAACTTAATGGGTACTATCCTTTTGCACTAAGATACATTCAGCTCCATTATATATTACAGCCGTTTAGATGTACTGAAATTTATTTAACGTGATTATAAACATTTAACACACAATTTTACCATAAATGGTCAAATCTGCGCCTATACACATGAATTACACTCTCGTTGTCGCTCAAGTAGGGTACCTTCTTTAATTGTTTGATGCTCGCCACCAGAGGGGAATTACAAGATGCTGGAAAGGGATCAACAGCTTGATGACAAGGCTCCTACATCTACAAATTGTTCAAAGATTTGGCCCTAGTCAGACCGTGCACGTAGTTGAAATTTTGAAGCTGAATGAATGAGACCTTGAGATATGAGCTAAATAAAAACCAAAAAGTTAGGAGATAGAATTGAAGAAAAGGGAATAAAAATCGGGCAACTTTTTGTCTCTATCTGAGGGATACCTGGAGCACGGAGGGGATACCTGGAAGCACGGGAAATATACACCCCAGAATTATCATCTCTCAGTGTTTATATTCTGTCTGCTACAATTAATCCTTTCCTAGGATTACTAAGCGTTATGGTTGTGACACATTCCATGTTCAAACTATATAAAACCTAACTCGGGAAATATAAGGTGAAAGGTAGTAATTCGGTTTGATCTGAGGAAGGGTATGATATATTATATTTCCTTGCATCAGAAGTCCTTCATTCAGTCTCTTGAGTGAGACAAAAGAAAATTTTTGTTTAAGTAAGCCCAATCAAAAATGAAAAGGTTGAGAGAGAAAACTAATGATATACATAGGTATAAATAAGAGATGTGCCAAAATACTCATTACTCAATCAGAGGAGTGTAGGACCATAATGAGAGAACCCAAGGTTCAACCACGGAGGAACAAGGGGTGATACTGAAGAGAACATGGTTCAACCATTGAGAATTACAGGGGTATACTGAGAGAACCTCATGGTTCACCATTGAAGAAATTACAGGGGATACTGATGAGAACCACATGGTTCAACATTGAGAATACAGGGGATACTGAGAGAACCTATGGTTCAACCATTGAGGATACAGGGGATACTGAGGAACCCTTGGTTCAGCCACTGAGGAAAAAAAAGGTGATATGAGAGAACCCATGGTACAAACATTGAGAAATACAGGGGGTAACTGAGAGAAACCTGGTTCAAACCGCCTGAGGGGAAAACATGGGATTACTGAGAGTACCATGGTTTAACCATTGAGGAATACAGGGGGATATTGAGTGAGAACCCAGGTTCAACCAATGAGGAAAAAAACAGGGATACTCCTCCCGATGAGAGCCCTTGGATTCAACCAATGAGAAATACAGGAGGATATGAGAGAACCCTGTCCAGCTGGAATACTGTCCAATGAAGTGTTGCCGTTCTACAAAAAATAGTGATAAAATTACTCTATCTGTTGGAGTAATGTCCAGTGAGTATCGGCAGTCCTTCGATATCATTTCCTCACAAGTCTTTATGCACGACCTGAACGAACAACTGACCCTCCTGACCATTTCTGTTTGCTTCTATGCATAGAAGAGATGCCATGTGATTGCCTGATTATATATTTGCATTAATTATGGCAGGGTTCGGCTGTACCTTATAACATTGTTCAGTCCGACGTGCACATAAACATAGGTAAGATTAAATGGTGTCTAAGCTAGTATACCCTATAACGAATTTGGGCAAGCAAGATAAATTTCTGATAAATTTGACCATATGCAACAACTTGGTTATTTCAGGCAACGTTTCTCCACATATTGGCTCATCAAATCCAATACAAAGAAATGGTGAGATCAGAAGGAGACTGAGTAATCAGTCCTCAGCCTGGAGTCGATGTAATCAGTCAGCTAAACTTATCAAAATTGATGGATTGATTACCTGAGAATTCTTCTGATTTTCCACCGTTTTCTGTATTGTACTGAAGAACATCAAGTTCTGCATTACTAATGCAGTAGTCTCATCAGTAACAAATGCAGTGTAGACATGTAAGGGTTATTAACCTGAAAAGACAATAAACATGATACTTATTACTTATGGAAGGATTGTGTGGTGTCCTTTTTCTGTCTCATAAAGAACGCCGGATAACAGGTATATGTTGTGTTGCTACTTCTACTTGCACTTAGGTCACTGAACTCATGCTGCTTTGGCCAGCCTCATGGTGGGCGGAAAACTCATGACGCCTTAATCCACTAGATTAAGGCCGGTCCTTGGCTTGTCTCAGTGTTGTTATTGATCAATACCACTCGTTCGTGGGCACAATAATATAAAATACTGCTCGTTGTACTAGTTACACCAAACAGGACTAGAATGAAAAATTAGCTAGAGTCATCCACACCATCGTATGTACTTGGGTAGCGATGTACAAACATCCAGTCCCCTGGATGCGTACTCTTAAAAGGATTGTATGGTCCAGGGGATTAAGGGGGAAGTTCGTGAAGGCAGTGGGTAGAATGAAAGGAGTAAAAGGCAGCTGGGATTGATGGGAAAAAGTTAAGAATGTTAAAAAGCGGTAGGGATATAGTTTTCTGGAGTGGTTAGTGCTTATCTTTAATAAATGTATGGCAGGAGATGCATAGTTCCTTTGTATAAAAAGCGAAGGGGACAAAGAGAGTGTAAAAATTATAGTGGAATAAGTCTGTTGAGTATACCTGGTAGTAAAGTGTATGGTAGAGTTATCCACTGAAAAGAATTAGGAATAAGACGGGAGAGCAGGGACGCAGATGAACAAGAGGCTTTAGAAGGGTAGGTGGTGTGTCGAACCAAGTGTATACGTGAAAATATAGGTGAACAGTATTTAGATAAGGGTAAAGTTGTTTTCGTGGCATTTTATGGATTGGAAAAGACGTATGACAGGAGTGGATTGGGGGACAATGTGGATAGATGTTGCAGATTGATATGGTAGGTTCTGAAAAACAGTGAAGTTTTTTACAAGGTACTGAGATTCAGGTTAGAGTATGTAGGAGTGAGGGAGATTATTTCCCAGTAAAACGTAGGCCTTAGACAGGGTGTGTCATGTCGTCATGGGTTGTTCAATATATTTATAGATGGGGATGTAAGAGAAGTGAATGTTTTAGATTAACTCGGTTGTTGGCAAGAAGTGTGGGGTTGAAAGATAATGAATCTAAATAAGTGTGAGCTGTCACAGTTGCTCTTTGCATGATGACTCTGTGCTTTTGGGAAAATTCTGAAGAAAAAGCTGCAGAGGTTGGTGGTTAAGTTTGGTATAGGACTATAAAAGAGTTATGCTAAAAGTGAAGTAGGAAACAGTTAGGTGATGAGGGTACAAAAAAACCAGGGAAATAAAGACTGGGGGTCAGATTGGAGGGGAAAGAGTTGGAGGTGAATATATTCAGATATTGGGAGCGGACTTTGACGGGAATAAGGCGAGTGGTACACTGTGGAGTCTGGAGACATAAAGAACATTATGCATGGTAGCAAAGAGGAGGACTGTATGAGAGGATAATTATACCAAACGCTCTTATATGGGTGTGAAAGCATGGGTGATGAATGTTGCAACAACATGAAGGCTGGAAGGCATGGAGTATCATGTCTGAGGGCAATATGTGGTGTGAATATAATGCAGAAAATTCGTAGTTTGGAAATTAGGAGGAGGTGCAGGATTACCAAAACTATTATCCAGAGGGCTGAGGAGGGGTTGTTGAAGTGGATCGGACATGTAGAGAGAATGGAACAAAATAGAAGACTT
Source organism: Cherax quadricarinatus (assembly GCF_026875155.1). Classification (NCBI taxonomy): domain Eukaryota; kingdom Metazoa; phylum Arthropoda; class Malacostraca; order Decapoda; family Parastacidae; genus Cherax; species Cherax quadricarinatus. The sequence continues at coordinate 2,816,180 of NC_069461.1, read as the reverse complement.
CGAGAGTGTATAAATCTGTAGTGCAGGGAAGATGTCGTAAGCGTCGGCCTAGGAAAGGTTGGTGGGCGAAGGTAAAGATGGTTTTGTGTGCGAGGGACTTGGACTTCCAGCAAATATGTGTGAGCGTGTTAGATAGGAGCGAATGGAGACAAATGGTTTTTAGGACTTGACGTGCTGTTGGAGTGAGAGCAAGGTAACATTTATAAGGGATTAGGGAAACCTGCAGCCGGACTTGATTCCCGGAGACGGGAAGTTCGGTGTCTGCCACTCTGAAGAGGGTGTTAATGTAGGTTATAACTGTAGTGTGGACACGCCTCTTGGCAAGGACAGTGACGGAAAGAAGAATAATGAAAGTTTATTCTTTGGCCACCCATCCTCTGGTGTGAAAACGTCGATGTGTTAAAAAAAATATTATCTAAAAAGCATGTCAATCACTTGAATGCAAAAGAGAGATACTTAGGAGTTCTAGTTATTAGTAAAATAAAACCAATGCAACACTTCGAACTGTTCTTAATAAAGCTGATAGACAATTCTTGTCTTCATATTTATTATATAATATATATATATATATATATATATATATATTATATATATATATATATATTATATTATATATATATATATATTAAGAGTCCTTAGGTTCAAACTCAGCTTTATGTATCATTCAGAAAGGAAATCATTTAGATTAT
>NC_069461.1:2781695-2814991 GCF_026875155.1 Cherax quadricarinatus | reverse complement strand
AAAAAAACGTGCTCTGAGAATATTTTTCCCCAGGGGAAATTGGGCCCAAATACAAAACGATCCCAAAGGGTTTTAAAAAATTTCTCACGAAAAATAAAAAAATCAGAAAGCCTAACATTTTGATGGAAAGGTATACTCATTGAATTATTTCAATAAAATTGGGCAAATTGGCACTTTAACGGGGACCAAATCAATCCAAGCACGTCTCTAGGCAACCCTAACCATAGTTTAAGATAAAAAAACAGATCGAAAATCCCATCTGCCATTTTCCTGCCTGGAAAATAATTGTTTTCTTAAATTGGCAAACCTGGGATTTGGAAAACCTGAAATCGGTGCGACGCTTTCTTTGGGGGAAAAGAATCATAGCTTTAAAGTTTAAAAGATATTCTCCATCTCGAAGAATTCATCAAAATCAAGTGTATTAACCCTGTCAGTCAGTTGACGAAGTTTAACCTGCACAACCTTGACTATATTGACATCATCCTTCTCAAATAATGCCTTTCAACACGAAACCGTTTTCGAAGAGGCACACCCAAAATAAATACACCCCACAAAAAAACGTTAGCACTTAAAATTTTTTTATGGCATATTGTCTCATGTAATGAATGGTTTTGAAAACCGACAAGTTGAAGAACTGAGACACTTATGCAGCATATGGGAATCTTCCTACAAGAGTGATGGACTGAACACATCGATTCCAGGCTGAGGGACTGATTACCTCAACCCTCCTCTCCTTACACCTTCCTGCTTTGTGTGACTTGAAAAAGCCCACTGTGTGGGTGAAACGTTGTCAATAAAGATCACATTATACTGCATTTGTGTTTATATGCACCACTGTTTTACCTTCTTCAATTTTTTTGCTAACCTGTGCGCAGATTTTTTTTGTTTTTCAGTAGGACTTTTCTTGGGTCTGCCTCTTTGATTCCTGCGATGATGGGGCAGGGGGACACAGTTATCCGTGTTCATGCAACAAGGGCATATATCAAAAACCCTGCTGAGGACAATGCAGTGGTAAAATTAGATTTCAAGAATGCGTTCAATCTCCTGAAAAGAGACGTGGTATAGCAACAGTACAAGAACATTTCCCTGGTCTCTTCCCTTTTGTTTCAGCGGGTATAGCAAGGAAATCAATGCTTCTCTTTGGAGAGCATGAAATCACATCATCGAGGGTGTCCAACAAGGAGATCCCCCTTGCACCATTTCTCTTCTGTATTGCAGTTAGGGAAATCACGGTCAGACTGACCAGCGAGCTAAACATCTGGTTTCCTAGATGATGGCACACTAGCAGGTACAAAGGAGTCCCTCCCACATGACCTTACACAGGTAATGACACGGGGACAGGAAATGGGTCCTCATCCTGAATCCATCCAAATGGAAATCATTTCAGTCAGTCAAAATGATAAATGCAGTGAGATCAAAATTACCAGGAGCAGCAGTCATTGCCCCCACAAATAGTGTCTTGCTAGGAGCACCTCTGGGAAGCAATGCCATTGACACAAATCTCAGGAAGAAATTGGAAGAGTTAAGGAGAATGGAACAACGAATAGGTAATCTGGACACCCACGATGCCTTGTACCTTCTCACAAAGTGCTTGAGTCTGCCCAGGTTGTCATATTTCCTAAGATGTGCACCTTCATATGATAACCCTATACTGCACGAATATGACAGTATTCTGAGGCAGTGGAACCAAGCTACACTTCCAGTCAGACTAGGAGGCATTGGTGTCCGCAAGTCATCACAGATTGCGTTACCTGCTTTTCTGTCCTCGTGTATTGCATCCAGAGAGCTTGTAGCAGCGATTCTCCCTGAACATCTTAGGGACAAGATTGGAGTCCAGGACCAAAAATTCATTGACGGAGCAATGATCTGGGATAATCTAACGGGCTCAGAAACCAGACCTGCTCCCCCCAACAACTACAAACAATCGCACTGGGATGGTCCAATAGTGGAAAATATAGCCTCAACGATGCTTCAGAGTGTGTCAGGGAGGATAGAAGCCCGCCTCCTGGCAGTGAAGCCCTTCATCTGGGGACTTTCTTTTGGGCTTTCCAATCCACCTTGGCACCGCCTCGACCCACAGACCACCGCTCGGGTTCCCTTTTCGATTGCCCCCCCATTTCCGCCGAGCACGGTGAATTTGTGCAGGAAGCAGCAACCATTGGGGTACCAGGGCTTGTGTCCTAAATCCGGGGGAAGTTTGCAAGACGGGGGTTAAAACATTATCAAGAAGCCTCACAACAGCGGGATGCCGGCAGAAAAGGGACCCCCCCAACTATGCAGATCTATGGCAGCCAAAAGCGTCCAGATGGTATCCCCTTCAACCGGGGACAGATGGAAGCAGGTGGTGTGGGACAAACATGTGCATCTACCTGGCGATACTTTTCCCCAATACACCGGGGAGGAAGAGGGGCAGCTGCCAGCTTCAGGGGTCCCAAAAGTCTAGAAAATATGGGAATTCCCCCATCATTAATTTTTGTTCCCAAGGCTCAAGCCCCTTTGTTCAGGGGGAAAGAGTGCATCTAATTTCCTTAAGGAGCTGGGAAAAAACTCATAGGTAACTAGGGATCCCGGGCAGCTAGTTTTCTGTTCCAGGGGGTCAGTGGGCTGTTCAAAGGTGGTGAGTGAGTGAAATTCGTCTTGAGGGTGAAGTGAGTGATGAAGTGTCGTCTTGAAGGTAAGTGAGGAGTGAAAGTGTCGTCTTAAAGGGTGAATGAGTGAGTAAATGTGTCTTGAGGGTGAATGGTGAGTGAAAGGTCGCTTGAAGGGTGAAGTGATGATAAAAGTGTCTCTTGAGGGTGAAGTGAGTGAGTGAAAGTGTCGTCTTGGGGGGAAGTGAGTGAAAGTGCGTCTTAGGGTGAAGTGAGTGAAAGTGTCGTTTAAAGGTGAAGTGATGAAAGTGTCGTTTGAGGGTGAAGTGAGTGAGTGAAAGTGTCGTCTTGAAGTGAAGTGAGTGAGTGAAAGTGTCGTCTTGAAGGTGAAGTAGTGAAGTGTGCTTGGGGGTGAATGTTTTGAGGAAAGTGTGTCTTGAAGGGAAGTGAGGAAAGTGTCGTCTTAAAGGGAAGTGAGTAAAATGTCGTCTTGGGGTGAATGAGTAAAGTGTCGTCGAAGGTGAAGGAGTGAAATTGCGTCTTTCAGGGTGAAGGAGTGGTAAAAGTGTCGTTTTAAAGGGTGAAGTGAGTGAAAGTGTCGTCTTGGAGGTGAAGAAGTGAAAGTGTGCTTGAAGGTGAAGGAGTGAAAGTGTCGTCTTAAAGGGGAAGTGAGTGAAAGTGTCGCTTGAATTGAAGTGAGTAAAAGTGTCGTCTTAAAAGTTGAAGTGAGTGAAAGTGTCGCCTTTGAAGGGAAGTGAGTGAGTAAAGTTTCTCTTGAAGGTGAATTGAGTGAAATGTCGTTTGAAGGTGGTGAGTGAGTGAAAGGTCGTTTTAAAGGGTGAAGTGAGTGAAAGTGTCGTCTTGAGGTGAAGTAAGTGATTTGAAAGTTCGTCTTGAGGGTGAATGAGTGAAAGTGTCGTTTTAAAGGTGAAGTGAGTGAGGAAAGTGTGCCTTGAAGGTAAAGTGAGTGAGTGAAAGTGTGTCTTGAGGGAAAGTGGTGAGTGAAAGTGTGTTTTTAAAGGTAAAGTGAGGAAATGTCGTCTTGAAGGTGAAGTGAGTGAAAGTGTCGTTTAAAGGGAAGTAGTGGTGAAATTTTCGTCTTGAAGGTGAAGTGAGTGAAAGTGTCGTCTTGGGTGAAGAGAGTGAGTGAAAGTTCCGTCTTAAGGGTAAAAGTGAGTGAAAGTGTCGCTTGGGGGTGAAGTGAGTGAGGGGAAAGTGACTCTTGAAGGTGAATGATGAAAGTGTCGTCTTGAAGGTGAAGAAGAGGAGTGAAATTTCCCGCTTGAAGGGTGAATATGAAAGGTCGCTTGAAGGTGGAAGTGAGTGAAAGGACGCTTAAAGGTGAAGTGAGTAAAGTGTCGTTTTTGGGGGGGAAAGAGAGTAGGAAATTTTCCGTTTTGAAGGGAAGTGAGGAAAGTGTCGTCTAAAGGTGAAGTGAGGAGTGAAATGTCGTTTGAAGGGAAGGGTGAAAGTGTCGTTTTGAAGGGAAGAGGGTGAGTGAAAGTTCCGCTTGAAGGGTGAATGAGTGAAAGTGTCGTTTTAAAGGTAAAGTGAGTGATGAAAGTGACGTCTTGAAGGAAGTGAGTGAAAGTGTCGCTTGAAGGTAAAGAGAGTGATGAAATTTCCGTCTTTGAAGGTAAAGTGATGAAAGTGTCGTTTTTGAATGAAGTGGATGATTTAAATTTGTCGTCTTAAAAGGTGAAGTGAGTAAAAGTGTCCTGAAGGGAAGAGATGAGTAAAGTTCCGTTTTAAAGGGTGAATGAGGAAAGTGTCGTCTTAAAGGTGAATGAGTGAGTGAAGTGACTTTTGAAGGGAATGAGGGGGAGGGGAACGTGTCGCTTAAAGGGGTGAAGTGAGTGAAATGTCGTCTTGAAGGAAGTGAGTGAAAGTGCGTCTTGAAGTTGAAGTGGTGATGAAAGTTCGTCTTAAAGGGTGAAGTGAGTGAGTAAAGGCGTTTGAAGGTGATGAGTGATGAAAGTGTCGTTTTGAGGGGAAGTGAGTGAGTAAAAAGTGCGTTTTAAAGGGTGAAGTGAGTAAAAGTTCGTCTTGAGGGAAGTGGTGATGAAATGTCGCCTTGAAGGTGAAGTGAGTGAGTGACGTGTCGTCTTAAAGGTGAATGAGTGAAAGTGTCGTCTTGAATTTGAAGTGGTGAAAGTGCGTCTTTAAAGGTTAATGGTGAGTAAAATGTCGTTTTGAAGGTAAGTGAGTGAGTAAAAGTGTTTTTGGGGTGAAGTGATGAGTGAACGTGTCGTCTTAAAGGTGAAGTGGGTGAGTGAAAGTGTGTTGAAGGTGAAGTAGTGAAATGTCGCTTTGAAGAAAATGAGGAGTAAATGTCGCCCTTGAAGGTGAAGTGAGTGAGTGAAAGTGTGTCTAAAGGGTAAAGTGAGTGAAAGTGTCGTCTTGAAGTAAAGTATAATGTCGTTTAAGGTGAAGTGATGAGTGAAAGTGTCGTCTTGAAGGTGAAGTGAGTGAGTGAACGTGTCGTCTTGAAGGTGAAGTGAGTGAACGAGTCGTCTTGAAGGTGAAGTGAGTGAGTGAAAGTGTCGTCTTGAAGGTGAAGTGAGTGAGTGAAAGTGTCGTCTTGAAGGGGAAGTGATGAAGTGCGTTTTGAAGTGAATGAGTGAGTGAAAGTGTCGTTTTAAAGGTGAAAGGATGATGAAAGTGGCTGAAGGTGAAGTGATTTGGTGAAAGGTCTTTTTTTTGGGGTGAAGTGAGTGAGTGAAAGTGTCGTTTTTTGAAGGTAAGTGAGTGAGTAAAAAGTGTCGTTTGGGGGTGAAGTGAGTGAGTGAAAGTGTCGTCTTGAAGGTGAAGTAAAGTGTTCGCCCTTGAAGGTGAATGAGTGAAAGTGTCCTTGAAGGGAATGGTGAGTAAAGTGTCGTTTTGAGGGGGAAGTGATGAGTGAAAGTGTTTTTCTTGAGGTGAAGTGAGTGAAAGTGTCGTCTTAAAAGGTGAAGTGAGTGAAAGTGTCGTCTTAAAAGGTGAAGAGAGGGGTGAAAGTGTCGTCTTGAAGGTGAAGTGGGGTGATGAAAGTGTCGTCTTAAAGGTGAATGAGTGAAATGTCGTTTTAAGGGTAAAGTGAGGAGTGAAAGTGTCGTCTTGAAGGTGAAGGAGGGAGTAAAATGTGTCTTGGGGGGTGAAGTGAGTGAGTGAAATGTCTCTTAAAAGGTGAAGTGATTTAAATGTCGTCTTGAAGGTGAAGTGAGTGAAAGTGCTCTTAAAGGTAAAGTGGGGGTTTTGAACTTGTCGTCTTAAGGTGAATGATGAAAGTGGTCTTGAAGGTGAAGTGGTGGTGAAATGTCGTCTTGAAGGGAAGTGAGTGAGTAAAAGTGTCGTCTTGAGGGTGAAGTGGGGTGAGTGAAAGTGTCGTCTTGAAGGTGAATGAGTGAAAGTGTCGTCTTAAAGGTGAAGAGAGTGAGTGAAAGTTCCGTCTTGGAAGTAAAGTGATGAGTAAGTGTCGTCTTAAAGGAATGAGTAAAAATGCGTCTTGAAGGTGAATGAGTGAAAGTGTCGTTGAATTTAAAGTGAGTGAGTAAAAGTGTGTCTTGGGGTGAAGTGAGTAGTGAAAGTGTCGTTGAAGGTGAATGGTGAGTGAAAGGTCGCCTTGAAGGTAAAGGGTGAGTAAAAGGTCGTCTTAAAGGTGAATGAGTGAGTGAAAGTGTCGTTTTGGGGGTGAAGTGAGTGATGAAAGTGTCGTCTTGAAGGTGAAAAAGAAAGTGTCTTTTTGAAGGTGAATGAGTGAGTGAAAGTGTCGTCTTGGGGTAAAAAGTGGGGAAAAAGGTCGTTTTGGGGGTGAAGTGGGGTGAAGTGTCCTTGAAGGGAAGGAGTGAAAGTGTGTCTTGAAGGTGAAGAAGTGAGTGAAAGTTCCGTCTTGAAGGTGAAGTGGTGAGTGAACGTGTCGTTTTAAAGGGTGAATGAGTGAAAGTGTCGTCTTAAAGGGTGAAGTGAGTGAAGTGCTCTTAAAGTTAAAATGAGTGAGGAAAGTGTCGTCTTAAGGTGAATGGTGGGAAATGTCTCTTGGGGGAAAGTGAGTGGGAAAGTGTCGTCTTGAGGGTAAAGTGATTTAGTAAAAGGTCGCTGAAGGTAAGTGATGAAATGTCGTCTTGGGGTGAAGTGATGATGAAAGTGTGCTTAAAGGGAAGGATGAGTGAAGGGTTTGGTTTAAGGGAAGGAGTGAAATGTCGCTTGAAGGTAAAGTGAGTGAAAGTTCGATTTGAAGGGTGAAGGATGAGTGAAAGGCCCCTTTAAAGGTGAAGTGAGTGAGTGAACGTGTCGTCTTGAAGGTAAAGTGAGTAAAGTTCGTCTTGAAGTTAAAGTGAGTGAAAGGTCGTCTTTAAGGGAATGGGGAGTGAAAGTGCGTCTTGAAGGTGAAGTGAGTGAGGGGGAAAAGTGTCGTCTTGAAGGTGAAGTGAGTGAAATCTCGTCTTAAAGGGTGAAGGATGATGAACGTGCGTCTTGAAGGTGAAGTGATGATGAAAGTGTCTTTTGGGAAGGTAAGTGAGTGAAAGTGTCGTCTTGAAGGTGAGTGAGGGTAAAAGTGTCGTCTTGAAGGTGAAGTGAGTGAGGAAAGTGTTGTCTTAAAGGTGAAGTGAGGGAGTGAAAGGTCGTCTTGGGGAAGTGAGTGAAAGTGTCGTTGAACGTAAAGTGGAGTGAGTGAAAGTGTTGTCTTAAAGGTGAAGTGAGGATGAACGTGTGTCTTGAAGGGAAAGTAGTGAGTGAAAGTGCGTCTGAAGGTAAGGAGTAAAGTGTCGTTTAAAGGTGAAGTGATGAGTGAAAGTTCGCTTGAAGGTGAAGTGGTAGTAAAACTGTCGTTTTAAATAAAGTGAGTGAGTGAAAGTGCGTCTTAAAGGGTGAAGTAGAGAGTAAAGTGTCCCGCTTGAAGGTGAAGTGGGTGAAAGCGTCGTCTAAAGGGTTAAAGTGGTGAGTGAAAGTGTCGTCTTAAAGGTGACGTAGTGAGTGAACGTGTCGTTTTTAAATGAAGGAATGAGTAAAAGTGCGTCTTGAAGGTAAGGAGTGAGTAAAAGTGTCTCTTGAAGGTGAAGGGGTGAAATGTCGTTTTAAGGGAAGTAGGGGAGGAAAGTGTCGTCCTTGAGGGAAGTGAGTGAGTGAAGTGTCGTTTTAAAGGGTGAAGTGAGTGGTGAAAGTGTCGTCTTATGGGAGGAGTGAGTGAAAGTGTCTCTTGAAGTAAAGGGAGTGAGTAAAAGGCCCGTCTTGGGGGAAAAGTGGGGGGGAAATGTCGTCTTTAAGGTGAAGTGATGAAAGGTCGTCTTAAAGGGTGAAGTGAGTAAAAGGGTTCGTTTAAAGGTAAAGTGAGTGAGAAAGTGTCGCTTAAAGGGTGACGTGATGAGTGAAGGTCGTTTTGAAGGTGAAGTGAAGAGTAAAAGTGTCGCTTGAAGGTAAATGAGTGAGTGAAATTTTCGTCTTGAAGTGAAGTGAGTGAAAGTGTCGTCTTAAAGGGTTTAAGTGAGTGAGTGAAAGTGTCTTTCTTGAAGGTAAAAGTGAGTGATGAAAGTGTCGTTTTAAGGTAAGTGAGGAGTGAAAGTGTCGCTTGAGGTAAATGGGAAAGGTCGTCTTGAAGGTGAAGTGGGAAAGTGTCCGTCTTGAAGGTAAAGTGAGGATGAAAGTGTCGTTTGGGGGTAAGGAGTGAGTGAAAGTCGTTTTGAAGGGAAGTGAGTAAAAGTGCTCTTAAAAGGAAGTGGTGAAAGTGTCGTCTTAAAGGGAAGAGAGTGGTGAAAGTTCCGTTTTTGAATGAAGTGAGTGGGTAACGTGTCGCTTAAAGGTAAAGTGAGTGAAAGTGTCGTCTTGAAGGTGAAGTGAGTGATAAAAGTGTCGTTTTAAAGGGTAAAGTGAGTGAGGTGAAATGTCGTCTTGAGGGTGAAGAAAGTGAGTAAAAGTGTCGTCTTGAGGGGAAGTGAGTGAAAGTGTGTCTTGAAGGGAAGTGAGTGGTGAAAGTGTCGTCTTAAAGGTAAGAGAGTGATGAAAGTGTCGTCTTGAAGGTAAAAGTGAGTGATGAACGTGTCGTCTTAAGGGTAAAGTGAGTGAGTGAACTGTGCCCTTTGAAGGGAAGTGAGTGAAGTGTCTCTTAAAGGGGAAAGTAGTGAAATGTCGTCTTGAAGGTGAAGGAGTAAAAGGTCGTTTGAAGTTGAAGGAGTGAGTGAAAGGTCGTTTTAAGGTAAAGTGAGGAGTGAAATGTCGTTTGAAGGTGAAGTGAGTGAAAGTGTCGCTTAAAGGTAAAGTGAGTGAGTAAAGTGTCGTTTTGAGGGGAAGGATGAAAGTGTCGCCTTAGGGTGAAGGAGTGAAAGTTCGTCTTGAGGGTGAAGTGAGTGGTAAAAGTGTCGTCTTGGGGGTGAAGTGAGTGAAAGTTCGCTGAAGGTGAGTGAGTGAGTGAAAGTGTCGTCTTAAAGGGTGAATGAGTGAGTGAACGTGTCCCTTTAAAGTGAAGTGATGATGAAAGTGTCGTCTTGAAGGAAAGTGAGTGAGTGAAAGGGGCGTCTTGAAGGTGAAGTGGGGAAAAGTCTCGTCTTAAAAGGTAAAGGGGTGAGTAAAGGTCGTTTTGAAGGTGGAGTGAGTGAGTGAAGGGGCGTCTTGAAGGTGAGTGATGAGTGAAATGTCGTCTTGAAGGTGAATGAGTAAAAAGTCTCGTCTTGAAGTTGAATGATGAAAGTGTCGTTTTTAAGGTGAAGTGAGTGAGGAAAGTGTCGTTTTAAAGGGTGAAGTAGGGTGAAGTGCGTTTTAAAGGGTGAAGTGAGTGATTGAACTGTCGTCTTGAAGGTGAAGTGAGTGGTGAAAGTGTCGTTTAAAGGTGAATGATAAAAGGTCGTTGAAGGGAAGTGAGTGAGTGAAAGTGTGTTTGAAGGGAGTAGTGAAAGTGTCGTCTTAAGGGGAAGGGATATGAAAGTGTTGTCTTAAAAGGTGAAGTGGTGAGTGAAAGTGTCGTCTTGGGGGTGAAGTGAGGAGTGAAAGTGTCGTCTTGAAGTAAAGTGAGTGAAAGTGTCGTCTTAAAGGTGAATGAGTGAGAAAAAGTGTCGTCTTGAATGTAAAGTGAGGAGTAAAAGGTCGTCTTAAGGTGATGTGGGAGTAAAAGGGTGTCGTCTTGAAGGGAAGGAGTAGTAAAATGTCGTTTTAAAGGGTGAAAAATTTGAGTGAAAAGGTGTTTTGAAGTAAGTGAGTGAAAGTTTCGTTTTAAAGGGTGAATGAGGTGTGACCGATTGAAGGTAATGAGTGAGTGAAAGTGGTCTTGAAGGGAAAGTAGTGAGGGAAAGTGTCGCTGAAGGAGTGAGGGGGTTGAAAGTGTCGTCTTGAAGGGGAAAGTGAGTGAAAGTGTCGTCTTGAAGTAAGGGATGAAATTTCGTCTTGAAGGTGAATGAGTGATGAAAGGTCGCTTAAAATGTAAGTGAGTGAGTGAAAGTGTCGTTTTGAAGGTGAGTGGGGGATGAAAGTGTCCCCTTTAATTAAAGGAGTGAGTGAAAGTGTCGTCTGAATGGAAGTGAGTGAGTGAAGGTGTCTTGAAGGTGAAGTAGTGAGTGAAAGTGTGTCTTGAATGTGAATGATGAGTGAAAGGCGTCTTGAAGGTAAAAAGTGAGTGAGGAAAGGTCGTCTTGAATGTGAAGTGAGTGAGTGAAAGTGTCGTCTTGAAGTTGAAGGAGTGAAAGTGTCGTTTTGGAGGGGAGTGTTTAGTAAAACCTGTCGTTTTTGAAGGTGAAGGAGTGATGAAAGTGTTTTCTTGAAGGAAGTGAGTGAGTGAAAGTGTCGTCTTGAAGGTAAAAGTGATAAAAGTGTGTTTTAAAGGGGTTTAAAGTGATAAAAGTGTCGTCTTGGAGGGGGAGTGACTGAGGAAAAACTGGTTTTGAAGGTGAAGTGAGTGAGAGTTCATTCAGATATGCCAAACGAACCCACAAGGAAAATATATATAACAAAAAAAAACCCCACTAAACATCTTCCTTTCCCTGTGTGGGCGAAACGCATCAAAAAAATTTTTTTTTTCCCCAGGAAGGTCATTTCTGGCATATTTTACACTCTGTTTAATTTTCTTTTTTGTGCATCCATTTCCCCCCCCCCCTCCCAAAATATATAACAAAAAATGCCAAAAAATCCAGAATTTAGAGATGCCCTAATATGCAATTTAAACACTAGAATGGTTTAAAAAATTTTTCACCCTTTCCCTTTACTTTCACTCGTCCCCCCCAAGAAAAAAAAAAAAAATGACTGATATCAGCTTAGAATCAATTCTTTTTCATCGTAGTTTCATATTTTCCAAAAATTATCCAAGCCATGTGAGTTCTGTTGTATATTTTTTGTTTGCAAAATGCGGAAGAGGGGTGGATTGTTGATGACCACATTCAAGTGTGAGGATGGGTAGATGTTTGATGAGGATAAGATGACATCATTTAGGTGATGAATATATGTTACTCACTGGGATGTGTTGTATGGTCATTTATGTGATGTGTAAAAATTTTTCGGTTTTTCTAACCCCGTTTTTATTAAATATGCATCACAAAAACTTTTTGGGGATTTGATACAGATAATTCTGCAACCCATATGCACATTATTTCCCACACGGATTTTACCCACCGGTGACGCCGCACAACTGCTTCCCCTTGCGTTATGAGTGTACAACCCTCCTCTGGGCCACATGCTGTACTTTTATCAAGAGTGATGGAAGAAAAAGTCAGACTGAGGGACTGATCCCTCGATCTCTTCATCCACCATCCCGGGCGGCGAAACGTTTCTACGATAAAGATATTTAAAATGTTGTAGAAGTGTCTAATTTATCATCAGTGATGGATATAAATTTTTAACGGGGAGTTTTGATGAGGGTCACAAAAACATGAGAACACTGTAAAAAAAAACCTCTGGCCCATGCTAAGCAAGTCCCCCAACCCCTCACACACATCCTCAACTTCAAATTTTGGGGTTACTAGAAACCTATTTTTTAAAATACCCAAAATATTGGTTTAATGACGATATTTGGGGAAGCTTTTCCACTCGCAAAAACTGTGACCAATCCAATGTTCCTCTTCCTTTCTAAACTTATTTTTTTCTATTTTAAACCCCTTTGTTTCAAGTCATTTTTTAAGATATTTTCAGCACGTTATTATATCCCTTTTTAAATTTTTCCCTGTCTTTCATTTATCACTTCGACTAAAAACCCCTTAATTCACGCTTTCCAAAGAATGCATTTCGTAGAAAACGTTTGAATTTTTTAAAACTTTACCTTCCTGTAATTTTTTTCCAGGGCATTTAGTCCTCCTGAAATACGGTGCCGACCTGGGGAAAACATAATCTAAATGTTTCCTTTTTAAAGGTACATAAAGCTGAGTAGTAAAGGACTCTTAATATAAATTTCTTGTATAAAAGAAAAATTTTCTTCCCATTATTAAAAAATTTGCGCGTTGCTTTGGTTTTTTTTTTTTAAAATAACTAAAACCCAAAGTATTTCTTTTTTTGCATCAAAGTGATCGACTGCTTTTTTAGAAAAATTTTTTTTTTTAACACATGGGACGTTTCACACCAAAAAGGGGTGGCCCGAAAAAAAAAAAATTTCATTATCTTTCCGTCATGTCTTCCCAAGGGGTCCACATACAGTTTTTAAAGCAACATTAACACCCTCCTTCGAGTGCAGACACCGTACCCCCGTTGGGGAACAATTCCGGGCCTCCCGGTTTTCCCTGAATCCCTTTATAAATGTTACCTTGCTCCACCCCCACAGCACCAAGTCCTAAAAACATTTGTCTCCTTCACTCCTTCTAACCGCTCACACATATTTGCTGGAATCCAAAGCCCCTCGCACACAAAACCATCTTTACCTTCGCCCCCAAACCTTTCCTAGGCCGACGCTTAGACATCTTCCCTGCACAAACAGATTTAACACTCTCAAAGCCCTTCTATTTTGTTCCATTCTCTCTACCTGCCGACCCACTTGAAAACCCCCTCCTCACCCGGGATAATTTTTTGGTAATCCTGAAACCTCCTCCAAATTTCCCAAAACTACAATTTTCTGCTTATATTAAACCCCCACATTTTCCCTCAACAAAATCTCCACTGCCCCCACCTTCTTTTTGTTGCAAATTTCACCCCATGTTTCACACCCATATAAAGCGTTGGTAAATTAACTCTCATACAGTCCCCTCTTTGCTACCATGCATAATGTTCTTTGTCTCCACAACTCCACAGTGACCACTCGCCTTTTTCCCCTCCTCCCCGCTCCCAAATTATGAAATTTTTCACCTCCCCCATACTTTTTCCTCCAATCGACCTCCAGTCTTTATTTCCTATTTTTTTTTTTTACCCATCACCTAACTGTTTCCTACTTTCATTTTTAGCATACTTTTTTTATATCCTCCCAAACTTAACCACCAACCTCGGGCAGCTTCTTTCAGAATTTCCCAAAGCACAGAATCATCAGCAAAGAAAAACTGTGACGCCCCCACTTTATTTAGATTTTTATTTTTTCCCCACACTTCTTCCCAAACAACCGAATTCACTTCTCTTACACCCCATCTTAAATTTAAAATTTAACAACCTGTTGAATACACATCCCTGCTAAGGGCCCATTTATGGGAAAAAAAATTTTCCCTCACCCTCATACCCTAACCTGAATCTCAGTATCCTTGTAAAAAAATTCTCTGTTTTCAGTAAAACCCCCAATCAACTCAAAACAACCCCATTGCCCCCCTCCACCCTGTCATACGTTTTTTCCAAATCCATAAAAACCCCAAAAACCATTTTCCCTTTTCTAAATACTTTCACTATTTTTTCACTGTAAACACTTTTTCGACACACCACCTACCCCCCTTTCCCAAAAACCTCCTTTTTCATCTGCTGTCCTCCCCTTTTTTATTCCTAATTCTTTCAGTGATAAATCTACCCTACCTTTACCAGGGATACTCAAAGACTTATTCCCCCATAATTTTTACACTCTCTTTGTCCCCTTCGCTTTTTTAAAAAAGAAAATATGCTGCTTCTGCCATACATTTATTAAAAAAGCACTAAACCACTCCAAAAAAAATATCCCCACCTGCTTTTTAAAAAATTTTACTTTTTTCCATCAAACCCAGCGCCTTACCTCCTTTTTATTTACCCCCCTGCCCCCACGAACTTTCCCCCCAATCACAAACCCCTCCTCCTCAATCCTACAAGAGTTATTCCTCCTTGCCCTTTCCGAAATCACAGCTTGCCTACTCCTAAAAATTTAAAATTTTCCCCAAAATATTCCCCCCTCTTTTTCCCATACCTCAACTCTCCGTTTTTTAACTCTCCCATTTTAAAAAAAATCCATCGTTCCCCCGGCTTTCTCAACTTATTAATCTCCTCCAAAATTTTTTCTTATTTCGAAATTAAAATTTTTGAAACATCCATCACTCTCTCCTTTGGGGCCTTTTTTCTTGCTTCGCCCCTTCTTTTCCCTTCTCTTTTCTCTCACATACTCCTCCCTCCTTGAATCTCTTTTACTTTGTAAAAACCTCTCATATGCTAGTTTTTCCCCCTACTACTCTCTTTTCATCTTCACCAAACGTTTCTTTCCCCCCCCCCACCCACTTTCCGTAACCCCAAACTTCTGGGGAAAAAACCTAAATAGCATTTTTGAAAAATTACCCCTACATCTCAACCCCCCTTGTCTATGCCCCTCACTAGCCCCTATCATCTAATATTTTTAAATTACCCTTAACTGCCTCCCCTTTAGTTTTTAAAAACCCTTCAACCAAAATTTTGCTTCCATTTTCCTGTATCCATCATCTTTTATTTCACTGTAGCTACAATAATGAATGATCTATATTCTTGGCCCCCTAAAACTTTTATCCTAATCTATCCAACGTCTACCATACTAGACAACAAACTACTTTTTCCCTTTCACCTATATCATATCTTTATAATTTTTTTATCCCGTTTTTCTTAAAATATATATTACCTATAAGCCCCCCCTTTTCTACACAAAATTCAATCAAAGACTCCTTATTTTTTCATTTACATTGGCACCCCAAACTTTCTTACCCCACCCCTTTAAACATTCTCTCACTTTAGCATTTTGCTCCCCATTTACAATTTCTCTCTCATCACAATTTCCCCCCCCACTTCTTCAAAGTTCCTACACACTCGCTTTTCATCTTCCAAAAACTCCTCCTTACCTCTTTCTTCTCCAGGGGTATACACATTTATTATGACCCCCTTTTTTTCCATCCTACCCTTATTTTAACCACGATCCTTTAATTTACATAAATTTTCCCCCTTCTTCCATAAAAACCTTCGCATTAGTGCTACCCCTTCCTTACCTAACCTCTCAGTACTCCGATTTTAGTCCATCTAAATTTTTTCCCCCACTGAAATTCCCACCCCCTTTACTTTATTTTCCTTTAAACTAAGACATCCAATTTTTTTTTCTTCATAACATTTTCAACCATCTTCTTACATCCGCACTACTCCCGAACATTCAAAATCCCAGTTTTATAACGCTTTTCTTTTCTTTTTAGTATTTATACAGGGAAGGTTTTCCAGCCCTTTGTTTTGACAATTTTTTCGCCTCCTACAAAAAAAGAAGAATATTAAGAAAAAGAAGAAAAACCTAATATTTGTGTGTGGGTGCGTATGTATGTATGTATTAGTATTATGTATGTATGTAGTATATAATATAATATATAAATATTTATAAAATAAATATATATTAATTTTATATATAAATATATATATATTGTGCCCACGAGCGGTGGGATTTTATCATTAACAACCGGGGAACCAAAGGACTCAAACCCATGCTGCTTTGGCCGCTCTGGTGGGCGAAAACTCAGACCCTTAATCCACTGGACCCTACAATCCTTAAAAGTAACCCCTCCCGGGAATGGAGTTTTTACTCGCTACCCCAAATACAACGATGGGGTTTGGATACTCTAGGCAATTTCATTTATCCCTGCTGGGTGCTAGTACAACGGCAGTATTTTATTTATTGTGCCCACGAACGATGGCTTGTCCTAAAAACACGCGCTAGCCAAGGACGCCCCAAACTAGAGGATTAACGCATGATTTTCGCCCACCATGAGGGGGCCAAAGCTCATGGTTCGAGTGACGTAAGTGCAAGTAAGCAGGGAAATTTAAACCGTTATCCGGCGTTTTTTTTTGAGACAGAAAAAGGACACCCGCAATCCTTCATAAATGAATAAGTATCATGGTTATTGTTTTTTTAGGTTTTAAAAACCCTTACATTTGTCTAACGCTTTTTTTACTGATGAGACTATGCATTAGTAAGCAGACTTGAGTTTCTTCACTACAATACAGAAAACGGGGGAAAAAACAGAAGAATTCTCAGGTAATCATTCCATCAATTTTGTAAATTTAGCTGCGTTACTCGACTCCAGGGTGAGGGGGCTGATTACCTCAGTTCCTTTTATCTCACCATTCTTTGTATTGGATTGATGAACAATATTGGGGGAAACGTTTCCCGAAAATAACCAAGGTGATATTGGTCTAAAATTTTCAGAATTTCTTTCTGCCAATTCGTTTTAGGGATAACTTGCTTTTGCCCCCCTTTTTCCTTATCTATGTTTTTTGTCACTCGCTGAACAATGTAAAGGGCAGCCGTAAAACCCTTTTAATTAAATGCTAATATATAAACAGCAATCACATGGCATCTCTTCTATGTTAAAACAAACAAAATGCCAGGAGGGGCGTTTTCGTTCAGGGTGCATAAGACTGGGGAGGGAAAAGATATCGAATGCTCAGTACCCTGGACATTTACTCCCAAAAGAAGAGTAATTTTTTCCTAGTTTTGTAACCACACTTTTTGGACAGTTTCCCGCAGACAGGGTCACTGCAACACTTCTAATGTAGAGAGAGTTTTCTTGATATATTTCCCGAAGGCGGAGCGCTGCAAAACCTTCTGATGTAGAGGAACTTTCTTGAAAATATTCCAGAAGGCGGATCACTCCAGCACCGTTGGTGAAGAAGAAACTTCCCGGCGTATTCCAGAACAGGGATCGCGCAAAACCCTCGGGGAACAAACCACCTGAACAAAACTCCACAGGACCACTCCTACAACTCTTGTGGAGACAGACACTTCCGCACATATTTCGGCTGGGGAGGATCACTGCAAAAACTATTTGGTTTAACAGACCTTCCCGGACAATATTTCAGCAACATCTCACTGCTACCGATTGTAGACACTCCCCGGGCGTATCCTAACAACAGGTCCTGCTTCACCATCTGCTCTATACAGATTTAGTAGAAGTCCTTACCGATTGTTGACACTACCTGGCGTATTAACAACAGGACATTGCAAAAACCCCTGTCTATCAGTATTCCACAGACAGGATCTCTGCTTCGCCATCTGGTGCAGAAACACTCCGAGCTTACCATAGACCCGGATGCACCCACCAGTCCTCTCCCTCGACGACAGGCAGCCAATATAAAACTTTTTTTTATAAACAGGCAACCACAAAACCCCATATCCATCTCTCCCTTGTCCCACCCCCCCTCTAACTCTTCTTTCCTCCCTTTCCCCCCCCCTACCCTCGTTCCCCCCCAACCCTCTTTCCCATCTCCCCACCCAAATTCCCAAAAAACGCTGCCCATCCCTATCACTTCCCTCACCCTTCCCCCCCTAACTTTCGTATTCCCCGCCTCATGCTTTTTGTAATTTCTCTCCGCTGGCGACTCTACAGAACAACTTCTAACTTTGCCTGCAACCTTGATTATTGGCTGCCAGTGTTCCGCATCAGCGTTTTTGGGGGGAAAAATTTAAACTGCCACTCGCTGGTCGGTTTGGGCACATAAATTCAGAGGCATTTTGTGTGTGTGTGTATCAGCAGCCCCTTTTAAAATGTGGTTTATAGGTGAGTTCGCTCTTTGGCCCTGCCTCTTCGTAGGCTGCTATGGGTTTCCTCATTCCTGGCTGCGTGAGCCCTTTTCATGCCCATTCTTAAAAAAAAGTAAAGGATGCGCCTCCATCACTTTGTGACTGTCCGTTTTCCACCACCCACCATACTGTGAGAAGAAAAGATTCGAACATCCTGTACTCCTTCCGTTTTTTTTCTTCAGCTGTGCCTTCATGTTCTTTCCCCCCAAAATCGAACAGCCCCCCACCCTCCACCCATCATTTCCTCCGTATTTTTTTAACTTTGTTATCTGCCCCCCATATTTTTTCGTCCCCTCATTCATCGATTTAGCTCCCTTTGTTTTGCTCAATCCTCATTCGTTTTGTCTAGACCGTCTCTCTTAAATCTCAGCATTCTTTCCACGTTTTAACATGCTTAGCTGTTGTGGGTTTCCACTAGTGCTGCTTTTGTGTGTGTGTGTGTTTTGTGTGTTGTGTTGTGTGTGTGTGTGTGTTTTGTGTGTGGTGGGTGGTGTGTGTGTGTGTGTGTACTCCCTAATTGTAGTTCAGGGGGTCGAACGCAGCTCCCGGTCCGCCTCTTTAATGAAAACTACTAGGGCCCTCTCTCCCCGCTCCATGAGCTTTATCATACCCCGCTTAAAGTATGTATGAACCTCCTCCACACACGTTTTGCCGACTGTTCCCTTCCCGCCATCATGACTGAAGAAAAGCTTTCCCAAAATCCCCTTTCTCACCGAGTCTTCAACTTCCAAAGTGACCCCTTGTTTCAGTGTCCCCCCTCTGGGGCATCTTGCCTCTGTCCACCTTGTCTATTCCACGAGATTTTGTATGTCGTTTCAGTCTCACCCTTCCCCCCTGTCCCCCAGTTTCGTCAGGCCATTTCCCTCAACCTTGTGTGTTTGTGTGTGTGTGTGTGTTTTTGTGTGTGTGTGTGATAGGTAGTATAGGTAATGTGTAATAGTAGTGTGTAATAGTATTATAGTGTAGTAGTAAAAGTAGTAATAGTGTAGCTAATAGAGCTAAAGAGTAAGTAAATAGCAGTATATAGTACATAATAGTAGTAGCAGTTAAAAGTTAGTAACAGCAGTTAATAGTAGGTTTTTAGTAGTAATAGTAGTAGTAGTAGTAGTAGTAGAATAGTAAAGGGAATAATATTGTATAGTAATGAAATATATATTTTCTATTTTCAAAGACCATGTGATAAATACTTTGGGCCCGTTTTTTTTGTGTGGTGCTGTTTTTGTGGTGCGTGCGTGCTTTCCTTCGTTTGGCGTGCGTGCGGCGTCATACCTTTTATGTGCAAATTATTATTTGTAATTCGCGTCGTAGTGCGTGAGGTATCTTCATGGTTATTTTTTTGTAATTAAATTTTTGACCTGTGAGAGGGGGGGGGGAAGGGGAAAGGGGGGGGGAAGGGGGGAAGGGGAAGGGGAGGGGGAAGGGGAAGGGAAATCATCTTTACTTTCACTTGCACAGTGTGAATCTAAACACTCCCTCTAAACCACCCTTTAAAATTTTTTTATAACACTGTATTTACTGACATGTTCGAATCACGTATTTTTAGGCTTCCTCTCGTTTATGGTGCCCATTTTTTTTATTTTTCTGTGCTCAAAAGTATCGCATTATGTCAGCATTCCTGGGCTTGCTGAGTATTGTTTACAAAGAAGTGTTAAGAAATAATCTTTCACATCTTTTCCCGTAGCTCCTTTACTCGCCCGGAATCTTCGGTGGACCCTTTTGGATTTCTTAAGAATTACCCCTTTGTTCATAAACAGTTAAATCTTTTCTTTTTTTGCAATTCCGTTGTTTTGTACTCTCTGAAATCTCACTCTTTGTACTTTCTGATATTTTATCTTCTTGGGATTTTTTAAGGAGAGAGGAAGGTTCTCTCATTTCTCTTGATGAGTTATTTTAGTTTTTGGTATGTAGAGCTCCTTTTTTTATTCGTGCTTGATATGTGGGGGGACCCATTTTTACTCTTTTGGGTATGTGAAGCTCCTTTTTTTTTCGTGCTTGAGTGTGTGTGAAGCCCAGTTTATTCCAACGCATTGTTCCCCGTCATCTGTAATTTTATTAACACAAGGCTCTCATTTTTAGGGAAGGCAAACATTTTACACAGAAACTTCAGCACTTTCCCTTATCACCCCCGGCAATATTTCCCTCTGTGAAGGGTTCTACTTTTCCCCCCGTTCACGTAAATAAGAAAAACTTTTTTTTTGTTTTTTATCGTTCTCCGGCAAGGCAGTGTCAAACTTTCTTTTAATTAACTTCAAATTTTTTTTTCGGCATTGTTTGGGGGAACCATCGGTTTATCCCCGGGCTTATTTTTTTCCCTTTGGGGAAATATGATTCTCCCCGGTGCCCTGCGTTTTTTAATGTTTAATCTTAGTTATAACCATACTCCCTATTTCTCGGGGGGTTAAAACCTGGGGGCCCCTAGTACCCCGATTTCCCCATGGTTGAACCATGGGGTTTTATCAGTTCCCCTGTTTTCCCGGGTTTAACCTGGGCTCTCAGTATCCCCCCCTACCCATTTGAACCAGGGTTCCTCAGTACCCCTTTTTTTCAGTGTTTAACATGGGTTTCTCAGATCCCCTGTTTTTTTTCCCTGATTTAACCATGGGTTCTCTCTACTCCTGTATTCCTCAATGTTTGAACCGGGGTTTTCTCATATCACCTTTTTTTTTCCCCAGTGGCTGAAACCCTGGGGTTTCTCAATCCCCTGTTTCCCCCAATGGTTGAACCTTAAAAGGGTTTTCTCAATCCCCTGTATTTCCCCAATGTTTTCCATGGGTTCTCTCGCCCCCGATTTCTCAATGGTTGAACCATTGGTTCTCTCATACCCCCTTTTTTTCCTCATGGGTTTAACCATGGGTTCTCTCAGTATGCCTACACCCTCTGATTGATAATGGTATTTTCCATCCTTTTTGAAAACCCATGTATATCATTATTTTTCCCCTCTACCTTTTTTTATTTTTTTATTGCTTACATAAAAAAAAAAATTCTTTTTTTTCAAGAGACTGATGGGGATTTGAAAGCAAGGAAAAAAAAGATATTCATACCCCCTTTCCCCAGATCAAACCGAAATTACTTCCCTTTTCCCTTTTAAAACTAGTTAGGTTATAGTTTGAAACACGGGAAGTGTTTAAAACCAAAACACTGTAATCCCCAAGGAAAGGGATTTAAATTTTAGCAGTACAGAATTACAAAGAGAGAGGATAAATTTTGGGGGTTATTTCCCCTGCTCCAGGGATCCCTCCCGTGTCCAGGACCATGCGAAGAGCTCAAAAAGTTGCCCGATTTTTATTTCCCTTTTCTTCATTCTATCTCTAATTTTTTGGGTTTTTATTAGCTCATAAAACAAGGGCTCATTCAAACAGCTTCAAATTTCAACTCCTGCACGTCACTAGGGGGAAATTCTTGAAAATTTTTGTGTAGGGCCTTTTCATCAAAGTGTTGATCCCTTTCCCCCATCTGTAAACCCCCTGGGGGCGAAGCATCAAACGATTAAAAAAAGGGACCTCTTACTTGAGCGACAACGGGGAAGTAATTCAAGTGTATAGGCGCAGATTTTTACCATTTTAGGTAAAATTGGTTAAATGTTTATAATTCCCCGTTAAATAAAAATTTAGTTTTACATCTGAACGGGTGTAATTATAAGTGGCTGATGTATCTTTGGGGGGAAAACCATTAAATTTTTTTCCGTGAGGGAAAATTTTTGATGTAAAATAATTTGAACGTTGCCAAACTGGGGAAGACTCTTATGAGGCTTCTAAATTTTTTCCACATTCAGTTCACAGACCTTTGAGTCCATGCATAAACCTTGAGTTTGGGGTAAAAAACATAGGTTGGTTTTCTGGACTCAAGGTTATGCTGTTTTTGGATGGCAGAGTCCCAAAATTTGCCGTTTTTTCTAAAAAGAAAAATTTATTATTTTGTAACTAAAAAAAGCCCCTTTGATCGGCGTCAAAAAAAAGTGATTATTCTGTAAGGGAAAAGTACCCCGTAATTTAGTCTAAATTTTTAAAATTTTTTAAAAAAAACTTAAAGAGTTAAATCAATCAAAAAAGGGAGAATGCCTTTCTTAAAGGTTTTTAAATTTCCTCTTGATGGTTTTTTTTTAAGAAAAATTTGGGGTTCCTTTTATGTCTTAAATTTTTAAATTTCCACTTTTATTTAAAAAAATTGTTCCCCCCAAAAATAGCTAGAAAAAGCCTTGCTTGCTCCACCCCACCTTTCTCAAAATAAGGTTTCACGTCTTTCCCTTTAAACCGTTAGACACTTGACGCTAACTCCGACTATATTACGGAGCGAAACCCCCTAAAGGGACACCGACGCGCCTCCTTCCCCCTTTCTTATTTTTTTCCCACCTTATAAATCTTTTCCCTTCACGCATTTTTGATTCCCCCTTGTTTAACGCTTCCGTTGCTTCCACACATTGGCTTCACGACCTTAATAGCCCCAAAATTTTTTTCCTTCTTATTGCTGGGATACCGGTCTTTTAAATGTCTTATTTTTCAATGGAAATTGTGGCCTCAGGGGGAATCGGGGGGAAGCTCCGGGGTTGCTCTCCCCCGTTTTCCCCCCTATATTTTGTGTTACAAAAGGGGCCCCAAAAGTCTTCATTGTTTTTGTCCCCCTTTCGGGCTATGTGCTGTTACATTTTTTGACCTTTCCCCGAGAATCATTTAATGAGAGTACGTTCTTGTGCGCGTTGGTATAACCCTAACAAAAAGTCTTTTTTCCTTACGCTGCATTTTAAAGCGCCCGTATTTTTTACACAAGGTTTTCTGTCATATCTTTCCCCCCCCCCTGGTTCTTGCGTTTTTGGTCTCTTCTCTGCCCCCGTCCATCTTTTTGTTAGGGGATTTTAACGCTCACCATATTTTGGTGGAAGCCACTTGGGGTCTCGTGGGATCAGTTGGGACTTTCTCACTTCTCATCTCTTCATTTTTAAATACGGGTTTTCCGCACACATTTTGACCCTTGCACTCAGTTCTCTCTTTCATTGTTTTCTATCTGCTCCTTGTCAATCGCACTTGTTACCTTGGTCTTTCTCCCTTTGCACACAGTGATCCTTTCCCTTTTCTTTTTACTTTACTACGTATTCCCCCACCGCCTCGTAGCCTCTGGGGCAATTTGACGAGCGAATTGAGACGTATACTCTCACTTACAACTTTTTGTGAGGACCCTTCTTCGTCCCTTTTTTGATGAACCCGGTCACCAGTTTCACCCCTAGTTTGACTGCAGTGTCACGTTTTTTTTTCTCTAACCCAGGCAAAGGTTTTCAGACAGCGGCCTTGTGGGGTCCTGCATTGCCCGTGTGGGGGTTTTAAACGGCTACGTGGGCCCTTATCGATATAAGGGGGCTCAGATCGTCTTTTGGATTTTTTAAAAGGGGGGGGGGTTGACAGTTTTTTTTGCCCCGCTACGTGACGCTAAACGCACTGATAGCAAGACTACATGTCTACCATTCCTCGACTTTCCCTAAGTGTCGGTTGGAAGAAGGACGGAAGTTTTGGGGGCAATACATCCCGACCCAGCCCCGTTTTGCGGGTTTTCTGGTGTTTTCGGAACCTCTTGAAGTTGCCACGGAAATCGGGGAAATATCTTGTCCGTGTCTACCAATGGGTTTAAAATCTTCCTCATTTTTCGCGTCTAAATCACCTTGGATTTCTCCTAATAATGGAGCATATACCGACCTTCACTCTGCTAGAAAATAAGTCCACGCTTTCCCTTGTCAGTCATCGGCATTGGGGCAGAAATATTCAATCCCTATGCTATAACATCTGCATTCTCACCCCTTTCAGTCCTTTTGCGAGGGGGTTTTCCCAAATGGAAAACTCCAAAATACACCCTTCCGCAAAAACCCGCACCTCAAAACTTGATACCTCTCACTATCGTCCCCACTCTGCCTGTAGTCTGCAAGGTGATGGAACGATTGGGTTATAAACATTGAATTGCATTTGGGCTACAATATCTTTCTCCTCCCAAAATTTTGGGTTTCGCAGGCTCCACTAGACCCCTTGCTCCCTTTGAACTATGTGCAAATGCTAATATAAACTCTGTTTCCCACATCTTTTTTTACTTTGGAAAGGGATATGGCGCCATTGGAGGTATAAATTTTTTCCTAAACCCGCTCCCTTTGGCTCCGGAATCTACCAACCTTTATCGCTGCTTTCTTAACTGAGAGACATTTTGTGTCGTGTTGGCGCCCCGCTCTCCTCAGACTTTGTTCAAGCCCAGGGAGTCCACAAGGGGTTTCTCTTTGGGCACTCCTTTTTCTCTTTTGCTATAAATACCTACCTTCCGTCTTCCCTCTTATTTTGGTCGTTTACTTATGTGGATGACTTAGCTTTGCTTATCAGGGGTTGACGTCGCCTGGAGCGGGCCCCCTTCAGGGTGCGATTTACTGATTTTCCCATTTGGGGGCCTCTATAATTAAAATTTTTTAAACGATAACGATTTCATTACCTTCACTGACTCCTTTGTCCCAATATTTTCCCTTGTTTTACAAGGCTCAGATCCCAGAATGGGATACAGTTAAGTTTCCTTTTTGGGCCCTTTTCTTCGATCGCCGGGGACATGGAAAACCCACTTTCCCCTTTGAAGGCAAATTTCCGTGGTCGGCTGAATCCCTTAAAAAAATTTTTGGCATGTTCTGGGGAGCAGATCGCCGTTTTCATTCCCCAAAAATCTTGTCCCAACTGAATTTTTGGCGACCAAGTCATTTTGCGGCTTCTCCTACAACCAAAGTTAATCCCCTTCCTCACCCTTTTTCCCTTTGGATCTCATATCCATTTAAAACGTTCTTTGTCCGCGCTCATGACCTTGTTTTCTTTTACGTATGGTTGGTTCAGAAGTTTGTAGAAAACCCCCTTTTTTGTTTGCGCCCCCCCTTACCCGACCGTTTTCACTTTGTTTCATTCACCCCGGCTTCTCCCCCAGTTACCCCCCTTTTTTCATTTAGCTTCCTTTTCCTTCCCCATCGGGAGGTTCCAGGTTTTGTTTGTTCTCCCTACTGTCGTGAGCCAAATCTCTCCTCCTCGATTTTTCCCCGCTCTCTTCTTAATACTTCATGCTCACCGTCGCTGTTTTACAGAGGTTTTTAAATTTTTTTGACGGTGTTGGGGGTTCGCAGCGATATTTTCCCGACGATTTTTCCCCAAATCACTTGTTAACTGCTAATTTTTTCCGCCAAGTCTTTTCTTTTTACATGAGAAACGTAGACGTTATGAGTTTCGTGTCTAGGGTCACAGAACCCCAAGACAAAGCTGACGGAGGAAACAGTTTGTACAGTTCCTCGTTATGTTATAATCGTCAAATCCCCCCAAAAAACATTAAATACAGTTTCGTTGTCGTTTGTATGGTTTCTCGGCCATTCTCAACATTTGTACGTAAAAAACAACAATGGAGACAAAGTGCCGGTAGGGTTTGTTTGGTTCTTCGCACTGTCTCAATCTGTAAACCCAGCACCGACAACGGCACGGAACAGTTTTTTTTTTTTATCCCAGTTTTTCCCTTGTTTTGATATCTAGTGAACACCCTTTCTGAATCCATATTCCTGCTGTACCTGTCTTTTTCACTCTCCCATTCGCCACCACAACCACTTTTAAAAAGCATTTAACTTCCAGAATCTGAAAAAGACGGCTGTCAACGGCAGCAGAATGCCAGTGGTGACCTTCAGGCTCTTGAGAAATTTTTATTCATTACTCTTTCAACATCTTCCATGTCTAACTAAGCCAAGCTGATGGTTGTCGTGGGTGCGAGGTGATGTTTTATTCGTCAGGAACCGAGCAGTGTCTCTTAAGTCAGATAAATTACCTGTTAAGTAGTTTTAAACATCCATTGGTCTACCAGAGGTAACTCTTCACCACATTTAAACCAGAGACGAACATTACGAAAAAGATTCTTAAGATGATTCAAGAATTGGATTGTTGGGATGTTGGATTCTCTCTCGAGTGCATTGTCTTGTTTTACCAAACACCAAAAAAAAAAAAAAAAATTAAAGCACAGAGTATATAGGAAAAATTCAAGCCTAGTTATTCCAGCTGCTGGCATATTCCTATTACCCAGCAGTTGTTGTACACAGGCAGGTCCCTGGCAAGCTTTTGTCGGGTCTGATTTTGTTTTCCGCTTCCGGTATTTGTAAATTTGGTTATTTTTTTCTTTTCTTTTTTTTTCTCTTTTTACATATTCCTACCAGTCCTTTCCCTT
Organism: Cherax quadricarinatus; assembly: GCF_026875155.1. Lineage (NCBI taxonomy): Eukaryota > Metazoa > Arthropoda > Malacostraca > Decapoda > Parastacidae > Cherax > Cherax quadricarinatus. The sequence goes on along the minus strand of NC_069461.1, from coordinate 2,789,368 downwards.
TTGTTTCTCTCAGTTTTTTCTCTACCTTTCTTTTTCCCATTGCTTTTTTTTTAGCTTTTTCTTTTTTTTCCCATGGATCGTCTCAGTATCTTCTATTCTATTCTGATTTTGTTTATTCTTATTTCCTCTTCCTGTTCCTCACTTTCCCTCTTCCGTCTTGTTACTCCCACTGGGCCCCTCTCCTTTATCTTCATACTTGGCTTTTCCTCTTCTTTCTCCTCCTGCTTCTCCACTTGCTCTTGTTCCTCTTTTTTTCTACATTTACTCTTATCCCTCTACGTTTGCCTCCTTCTCTTGGCCCTTCCTCGCTCTTTACTCTTATTCCTCTTTCTGCTTCTCATCTTCCATATATATTTTCATCTGACTCTCTTTCACTTGTTCCTCCTCCTTTTTCCTCTTCAGTTTTTTCTTTTGCTTTGCTCTTCCTATTCTCCCTTGTTCATCCTCTCTTCCTCTTCCCCTATTCTGCCTCCTCTCATTTTCTTGTTCCTCGGCTTGCCTCTTCTCCTCTTAATTCCTCCAATCTTACATTTTCCTATTTTTTCTTTCTCGTTCAACCCTCTTCTTACTCTTGTTCTACTATCTCTTCCTCTTCTTTTTACACGTCCTCCAATCTTACATTTTCATTTTCCTCCCATTCCATCGTCTTAAAGCCACCGAGACTTTTGTTTGAGGGAAACTTCTTGGTAATTAGAGGGAGGAGCCGAGGCAGACAAAAGTAAACGCAGCAAGAAGAGTGCCGTGTCTCGGAATTTTTTTTCTGGCTGTTGTTTCTTTCCTCATCTTCATTATTTTGCCTGGGAACTTTTCTTTCACTTCCTTCACAAACAGCTGACGACCTGATGAGTTGGTCTGGTTGATCTAGGGACTCGCCAATCTGCAGTCACCTTTATGTGGTTGCAGAGGTTAATTCTTACCTCCTGGTCGTGTCTTTCTTGACTTGTTGTTTGCTAGGTTCACTCCCTCGTAGCCTGGTGGGCCCCTGTGGTACTTGCTTTTGCTTGCTAGATCCACTCCCTCGTAGCCTGGTGGGCCCCTGTGGTACTTGCTTTTGCTTGCTAGGTTCACTCCCTCCTAGCCTGGTGGGCCCCTGTGGTACTTGCTTGGCTTCTAGATTCACTCCCTCGTATGCCCCTGATGGCCCATGTGGTACTTGCCTTTTGCTGGTAGTAAACTCCCTCCTAGCCCGGTGGGGCCCCTGTGGTACCTGTTTTTAAAACTATTGAAGAGACTACATTTACCACTTGGTCGAATTTGTCCATTCCTGAGTCCACCTTAGGAAAGAGAAGACTTGTGAAGTCCCTGTGACTCACATGTTGAGCATGTTTTTTCACACCTCATTATCATGGTCTCCCTTTGTTACATCCGTTCTCAGGTTCAGTTCGGTGGCCTCACTTCTTTGTTTATAAACCCCACAACTTGAGACAATCATCATTGCAACAGTGCCAGTTTTTCTTCAATTTCTGGCATGCTTTTCCAATAGATTTTATGCAAGTGCTGCACAGCCAATATGACCCGACGTATGCTGTAGAAGAGTCCATGATGGGGGCTTTGTCGAGATTCCCGAAGACTTAGATTTGCTAAACGAGCATATGCTGCAGAGGTTCATAACGCCGATAATCTTGGACTTTGCCTCACCTTAGTTTTTTTCTCTCAGTGAGGTTTGAGTCTCTTCCCCGGTATGCAGACAGTGCCCGGTCGTGGCACCTTCCACAATCTAATAACCTTGCATTTGCTGGGGTTGAATTAAAGTAACCACATATTCCGAATGAATTTCAAAGTTTGTACAATTTCATTTGTAGCCATTCCTTGTCCTCTCGTTTTTATTCTCTCCATTATTCTTTCGAGCACCACAAACAGGTATACATCTGCCTCATCCCATCTGGACTGTCATTCACCTACAGCAAGGATCGCTCCACGATCCTCAGGAACGTACGTTGCTGGTGACATCCTCCTCTTTTTCTGCAATTTTACAAGCATCTGATGATGTTTGAATTGCAAACACGAATAGCCTACACGATCAATCTACTTCCCCGTTGGTTGTTTTGCGATAATGTATAAGATAAAGATATATATATAAATATATATATCTATATATAATATATCGATATATTTATATAATGTTAGTATATGTAATCAGTAGTATTCATTTATACCTCGTAAATCATTGTATTAGTAAACTAACTTGCTTCCTAAGAATTCGTTTGTTGTCGATGTTCGATAAACCGTAATAACAGTAAATATTAAGTAACGAACGTAAATAAACGTAATAAAAAGTCCAAAGTAATATACACATTGGAAGTGTATCTGTCAGTGTTTGTTCACTTCGGTATTACATTAAATCACTCTTTTATGGAACAACAATCGATAAATATATATATAAATCAACCGAAGCCTGCCAAAGTACTGTGTAAAAATGGTTCACAGACGAAATAAGGTCAATCTAATCCGCCTAGCTTGAATAAAATTCGAAATTTTTTTAAGTTACTTGAAAGGAGGCTGGCGTCAGTGATGGCTCCTTAGTCCAAGAAAATGGAGCTACTCTCATCTAACAGATTTTGATGATCATGAAATCATAATAAAACAACTTCAAACAAACCACTGAACGTGTGGATTTGAAGCAGGTGGCCAAGTGGCCTTACCACTGGCCTGGAGTTTTTTACGACTCACTCTCCTTGGATTCAAACCTCAACCGTTTCCCAAGTTTTATATTTTGGAGAGAACCCTAATTACAACTATGTCCCAGAAGTTGAATACCAGTACCTGTTGCTAGAAATGCCAGGGTTTCAATGTTAGAGTCGTGAAACACCCAATACAGAGTGTTGACAACACTATAATGCGTCTGTTAGATGGACACTTGATCATCCGGTCCATCCTCGCTCTAACAAACACATAAGAGACGAAGATGTATCCAAGAGCTGCAGAACTCATACCATCGCTTAGAAAAAACCAAATAACCAAACAGCAAAGCTTTCACCTTATTTTTCCTTCTCATGAAAAAAAAGCTTCGAGAAAAACTCATTAAACCTTAAAAAATGAATGGTGTTGATACTCTTAAAGATGAAAATATATTTAAGTGCTGAATGAATCCGCGATCGAAACATTGAAATGATCTTCAAAGCTGAAGATGCAGGCCGAACATGTGCAGTGCTTTGTTGCCCACTCGTTCAGGAACCCGCTAACAAGCACTTTGCAAGTAATAATTTCAAGTATATATATCCTGCACTAGTAGGAGGAGTGCCTAAGTCTTCAGGCCCTACTGCTTAGTGTGGATAGATCCGTCCAAGCTTGAATGAGTCAGTCCAAAATTATTTTATATATTGGGAACACATGATAATCAGTTGGAGTGAGCAACAACGTACACAGAGTATAATGAGGGAGAGACAGGAGCAAAGATGTTGCTTGAGTATACACATCCCTACATCATACAAAATAATTCTAAACTTCAATTAACCAAACTGAACATTATAAAGTTTCCGTAGATCGCACTTTGAAGTTCAAACAGATTCCTGATATTATGTTCGGCACCTTCTCCAGGAGGATTACTTAAACAGCAAGGCAGAGAGCAATATTAGTAGTATGGTAGTATAGTGTAGATGACTGAGTTACTCAGGTTGAATCAGTGCCATTCACAGATTGCGATGTCCTGGAGTAACAAAGTAGTTTAAAAATGAAACATATTAATTTAGTAAAGCAGTCGTAGCCCAACGTTTTCCATTTAGCTTTAAAAAACATCAGAACCTCTAAATTGAAATGCCATTTTCTTTAATAGTAATGGTATATTTTCCGACCGCAAGCTTTATTTGTCCGGCAGTGACGGAGGAAGTGGAGGTATTATGAGCGGGAAAGCTTTTGCTCTACTGTTACTGTGTCACAGAAAAAAAAAATACACAAGATTGCTTAAACAAGGCAAAGTAATTAATTCTCTAGCTTCATTACTACGTGCAGTGAATTAGCACTCTTCTACACCTATTAATAATAAATAATAATCAAATGCAGAGAAATAGGGTGATAAGAATCAAATTCCCACATCATTAAAAAAAATATTCACATATTTAAGTAGCATTTTTAATAATTTGAATATGTTGATATTAGACTAAGTAATTTAAGTGTATAGTGAGTCGTAAATTTTAATTCATGGGAGTCAATTTTATTTACGCAGTTGCGACTATTTTATTAGCTTTAAGTTACTATAATTATAAAAATAATGAAGTATTTAATCCACTTTCAAGTTCTAGTTTTAAGTGGCTCATTAACATTCTAGTGAGCTTCTTTTAATTATGTATGAATATACTAATTTGCTTGTACGCAGCTCTGTTTAATGTTATGTATATGTTGGTGGTGGTAAACTCTGCCGGAGGAGCGGAGGAGCAGGCAGGCAGGGTGGAAGGAAGGAGAGAGAGAGAGAGGTTAAGAGAAAGGCGAAAAAGTAGAGAGAGGAGAGAGAGGAGTTAAAGGAAAGGTAAAAGTAGAGCAAGAGGGTGGAAAGCAAAGAGAAGTTGGGAAGAAATAAGCGTTGCGGTGTAAACGAGATAATATTCTGATGCCTATTTTACCAGTTATATATCTAGGATATATGGGGATACGACCCTGGGATGCATATATATATATATATATAATATATAAATATAGATATATATAAATATAAATATATAAATATATATATATAATATAATATAATATTATAATATGAGTTGGGTTTTGTGGGATACGTAAAAAAGTGTTAAGAGAATAAATTATATTGAAGTTTTTACAAACAGATGTAATACAGAGAAGGAATATATGAAATTAAAGAGACATTAATATGAATGGTAAAAGGAATGCATGAGTGGAGCCAATAGAGATTGGTAAGGTGTCAACAAATTATTTTGCTGAGAATAAAATTTAGTTTTGGAGTAGATTAGGTTGAGAAAGCCTCGAACGAATCGATTTTGACGTTAAAAACAGAAGATGAGAGTTAATTAGATGGGGAGTTGAGGATATTGTGAAGATAGAGGGAACATTATGAGGAACTGTTTGCTGATACAGGGAGGTACAAAATCTTTTAGTGTGAAGGAAGAACCATATGGAGTGTAGCTGGTGGCATGTGGCTGTGGATAACAGTAAGGGGGTAAAGCAGATAGGATTAATTGGATCAAGAGGAAATGTTAAAAGTAGGTGACGATATAGTTTCGTAGTGACTGGCAGAGAACATGCATAAAATCTTTGCATAAAGGCAAAAGGGACGAAAGAGAATGTAAGAATTAAAGGGAAACAAGCTTGTTGTGTATACCTGGGAAGGTGTATGGTAGTTATTGTTGAAAAATTTAAGGATAACACGGAGAGGACGATCTCAGTTGAACAAGGAGACTTTAGGAACGATAAGGAGGGGTGTAGACCAAGTGTTTACAGCGAAGCATGTACGTGAACAGTGTTTAGTATTTAGATAAGGGTAAGAAAGTTTCGTTGCATGGAACTGCAAAAGGCATATGATATGGTGGATGTTGCAAGTGTATGAAATAAGTGGTAGGTTGTTGAAAGCAGTTAAGGTTTCATTAGGATAGTGAGGCTTAGGTTATGTAGGAGAGATTAAAAGATAAGGCATTTAATATAGAGAGGAAGTTGTCAAGTTGCTTTTTTTCCGATGATACTGTGTTTTTGAGATATTCTAAAGAGAAGCTGGAAAGGCAGGTGGACGAATTTGGGTGAGCATGTAAAAAAGGAAATTAAAAGTGAACATAAAGAGCAAGGTGATGATAGGCAACTAAAAATTTTGGTAATGAATGTTTGAATATTAGATTGGAAGGAGTATGGAGGAAGTGAATGTATTCAGATATTTGGGAGTGGAAATTGTCAACTTGTCTGTAAAAGATAAGGTAACCCATAGATCTAACGAACGGAAAAATGTAAGAAAAAGAACGTTATGCACTGAGGCAAGAGAAAGAAATATATGAGAGTATCAGTGCCCTTATGTGGGTTTTAAATCCTGGGTTATGAATGTTGCAACAAGGAGAAGGCTGGAGGCAGTGGAGATGTCCTGTCTGATGGCAATGTGTGGTGTGAATATTATGCATAGAATCCGCAGTTTGGAGATTAGGAGGTGCGGGATTACTAAAACTATTATCCATAGGATGACTTGGAGGGCATGAAATCTGTAGGGAGGGAAGGCGAGATATGGTCTGTCCTATGACAGGTTGGAGGGAGGAGGCGCAAAGGAGGTTTTGCGTGCGAGGGTCTTAGACATCCAGCATGCGTGTTAGATAGAAGTTGGAGTGAAAGCTAGGTAACATTAAAGGATTCAGGAAATCTGTTAGCAAAGCGTCTGCAGTCTGAAGGAGAGTTGGGAACGTGAACTGTTTCAAGCTGCAGTATCGGAGTGCCTGTGGGAAGACAGTGATGGAGTGGATGGTGAAAGTGTTTCTTCTTTTACAGGGTCACCCTACATACTCATACATACATAGATACATATGTAATGTAGCTAATCGCAAAAAAGAAATCAACATTACAACAGAACCGCAAGGGAGGGAGGAAGGGTGAGCTTGCGTAATGAAGTTGCTCCGAGGCCTTTCCCATTGCAGATTGTAATTGCATCTTGAGAAGCAATCCAATAAAAAGGGAATGAGAATTTCAGTTCGGGCCTAGACACATGCTTTTAGGAGTACCGTCCAGTCCAGAAGGCCAGCTAAGAGATGCATCCGCCACTCCACTGCCTGTGCTCTGCTGACTAAGGAATGTTTTAAGAAAGCACAAAATGACAGTAATGTCCATAAGTTTCACGAAAGTGATGCTAATCAAGAGTAACTTATGTTTCAAGATGATACTCAGCGTCCACCTCAAGTCTGCCCAAAATTCTATGTAGAATATAGTATTATAAGGATATAAAGTCTTAACTAACCTTTCACTCTAAACTTTTAATGATATATTATATATATATATAATATATTATATATATATATATATAATATATTATATATATATATATATATATATAAGTAATATGTCGAGCCGAATAGGTAAAACATGATGCGATTTTAACTTAAATATCAACGCTCTTCTTGCTGAATAAGGCAAGCGAAAATTTGCGTATGCAATATTTTCGCAAAAAATCTTCTGAACCTAGCAAAAAAATTATTTCATTGTGTATGTTTATTATTAAATTTCTGTAAACTTATGTAAAATATATTTAGTTGGGATAGGCTATTTTAAATTACGCTTGTTTATAACAAGGTAGGTTGGTTTTCTAAGGTATCTTTTGGTACAAAATTATTAATTTTACATTAACATAGCAGCACTGTAATAGCCCTATACATTATATATTTATATATATATATTATATATATATATATAAATATATTTATATTATATATATATATATATATTATATGCCAGGAATCGTAAGAACAGGCGAAATATTCACAAACACTGATCTCTGGCTGAAGGAGACTCGAACCTACGAACATTGGAACAAGGTAGGCAGTGCTTTACCAACCTAGCTACACTGGTCAATACCTTGGCGTCTACGACCAGTGTAGCTAGGTTGGTAAAGCACTGCGTACCTTGTTCCAAGGTTCGTAGGTTCGAGTCTCCTTCAGCCAGAGATCAGTGTTTGTGAATATGTATATATCTATATAGTTGGGATAGGCTATTTTAAAAATTACGCTTGTTATAACGGTTAGGTAATTTTCTAAGGGTTT
>NC_069461.1:2774436-2781195 GCF_026875155.1 Cherax quadricarinatus | reverse complement strand
ACACCCCACCCCATCTACTCAGTTTTTATCCAACCTATTTTTAAAGCTACACAACTTTTCGGCCTCTAAACGTATTTGGGGAGTTTTCCATCAACCAACTCTATTACCAAACCATATTTCCTATACCTTCCGAATCAAATTTTTTTCCAACAAAAAAACCTTTTTGCTCGAGTCCTTCTAGGCAAAAATTTTCAGCACACAATTACATCCTCTTTTTTTTATTCCTTCTTCCATTTATACCCTAAAACATACCCCCCTAATTTTACGTCTTTCTAGAATGCATTTTCGGGGCCCTTAGTCTATCCTCATGGGGAAGGTTTTCTGATACATGGGACAACTTTGTATCCTCCTTTTACTTTTTCCAAAGAATTTTATCCATTCTGTAATAGGGGGACCAAAAGTGCAGCAAATCTAAATGGGGCCAAACCCAAGGGATGTATAGAGTTGAAAAACAACCGGGGACCCCATTATTTAGCTTCTTGATATAAACCCAAAGGATTCTATTACCTTTATTCGAACACTTAGCACTGTGTCTTTTTTCAGATTACTGCAACCAGAACTCCAAAAACTTTTTTCGAAATCCGAAATTTAAGATCTACATTATTTATTTAATATGTGCAGGGTTTTTGCCTGTCCAACATTTAGAACTTTGCATTTGTCTATAAAAACGCATCCATTTTCCCCGACCACTGCACAGTCTCCCCAAACTTCCTGGGTCTCGAATGTCCCGTCAAATGAATTCAGGGCCTATTTTGGTGTCACGGCAAACTCCGATGTCGCTCTTTATCCCTCATCTATGTCGTTTAGTGATTGTAACACAGGCCCCCTCATTTTCGTCTAACAATAAAAGAAACTTAAGAGTCTTCAATCTTTTCAAAAGGGAAAGATTTCTAATGCTATGTATTAATTTAGTCACCCAAACCTGAATTTTTCTAAGAAATTTTTGTCAATTCTGTAAATGGGGCCAAATTGAGCCTAATCTAGTGGCCTTCTAATGATGTAAAACGCAGTAAGGGCCTCTGGACTTCTGTTGCTTTTCACTTCTTTTATATAAATCCCAGAAATTTTTCCTTATTAAAGTACGCTTTAAAATTGCTTCTTGGGTTTAAGGTTTCTGCTTTCCATAACCCCCAAGTCCTTTTCGCAATCTTTATGGATAAGTTCTACATGATGTAAAACTATACGTGCTAGTTATGGACACATCCGACTTCAGAACCTTGCATTTGTCGACAATTGAACTGCATCTTGCCACTTTTCTGACCATGAGAGAGTTTGGTCTAAATCCTTCCTGAAGTTCCCTAACTCTACGTTTGAATCAATTATCCTACCTATCTTCGTGTCCATCGCGAATTTGCTCATATCACTTAGTAATTCTCATCAAGATCATTGATATATATTATAAAACAACGGCCCAAGACTGATCCCTGTTAACGCCCACTTGTTACTGTGATCCCCACTCGGATTTAACCTCCATTATGGAGCACTCTCTGCTTCCTGTCTATGACCATGATTCCGAACCACGAGAGCACCCTTCCGACCCAATGCCATGAGCTTTCTACTTTCTACAACATCTTTGGTGCGAACTCTATCAAATGCCCTTACTAAAAATCTAAGTAAATAATATCAAATTCTTTATCGTGGGCAGCAGCCTCAAAAGCTTTACGAAGAAAGTTTTTTTTTATTTTAATAAATTAGTTAGAACAAGACCGGCCTCTTGTGAATCCATGCTGAGGTAACATTAATCAAGCTATGCTTATCGAGATGGCGTCTTATAATATCACTAAATACTCCTATAATTTGCCTAAAATGAGTCAGGCTTATTTTGCGGTAATTGACTGTAACGACTTCTGTCCTTGTCCCCTGTTTTAAAAATAGGAATTACATTAGCAATCTTCCACATATCAGACACACACCTGTTTGAAGAGATATATTAAAAAATCTTAGTTTAATGATTCACAGAGTTCCAATTTGCATTCCCTTAAGAACTCTTGAAAAAACCTCATCAGGACCCGGTGACTTATTATGCTCAGTCTGTCTATATCTGCTTCACAACCATTTCACTAGTGACTGTGAATGTTACATATTTATCTTCTTTCTGGCCCGCTATAAAAATTAATTACTGGAAGATATTATGTATTCCTGGTAAAAACCGAAGAAAATAATATTAAAATCGAGGCACATTTCATTTCTCTTTTGTCAGTAACATACCCATAGTTATTTTTTATGGGAACCTATCTTAATCTCAACTTTTGTTCATATACCTGGAAAAAACTTTTTTGGGTTAGTTTTAGAATCCATAGCAACTTAATTTCATATCCCTTTTCGCTTTACCTTATCCCCTTTTAATGTCTCTCTTTAATGTCAATATAGTGATTCATAAGATGACCCTCATCTCTTTTGATACGCCTGTAAATTCCTTTCTTATGCCCTAAAAGATATTTCAGCCTATAATCCACATTTTGGAGTCCATTTCTATTTGAATCTAATTTCTTTATACGGAATAAACGTTCTTCTTTTCTTTGAGCTCATGTATAAGTGGTTCAGAAAACTGTCAAATTAGAATAACTCTCTTCGTTACCCCCAGTCAACTGATGATAAGTGTTCTCTAAGCCACGACGGCCGGTGAGTATCCTTTTTCGTCTTTCCCAGGTCCGCGTGTCCAGGAGTCCGCCTGCGTCCCCTCAGGCATTCTCCCTTCCCCACTTCCCCAGGGTCTGCCTCGACGGCCGGTGAGTGTCCTTTTTCGTTTTCGTCTTTCACTAGTCCGCGAAGTCCAGGAGTCCGCCTGTGTCCCCTCAGAATTCTTCACCTTCCCCACCTTCCCCCAGTCCTGCTCGACGGCAGGTGAGTATCCTTTTTCGTCTCTCCAGGTCCCCGTGTCCAGGAGTCAGCCTGCGTCCCCTCAGTCATTCTCCCTTCCCCCCACTTCCCCAGGACGCTCGACGGCCGGTGAGTATCCTTTTTCGTCCTCTACCAGGTCCGCGTGTCCAGTATCCGCCTGCGGCCCCTCAGGCATTCTCCTTTTCCCCACTTACCCAGGGTCTCCTCGACGCGGGAGTATCCTTTTTCGGCCTCTCCCAGTCCGCGTTCCAGAGTCCGCCTGTGTCCCTCAGCCCATTCTCCCTTCCCCACTTCCCCAGGGTCTCCTCGACGGCCGGTGAGTGTCCCTTTTTCGTCTCTCTCCCAGGTCCCCGTGTCCAGAGTCCGCCTGTGTCCCTCTCAGGCATCCTCCCTTCCCCACTCCCCAGGGTCCTGCCCTCGAAGGCCGTGGTGTCCTTTTTTCGTCTCTCCCAGGTCCGCGTGTCCAAGTCCGCACTGTGTCCTCCGCAGGCATCCTCCTTCCCCACTTCCCCAGGATCTGCCCTCGACAACCGTTGAGCGGTGTCCTTTTTGGAGTCCCCACCCACCTGTGTGAAGGCCAGGTGCTCCCCCTTCCCCACTACCCCCACAACCCCAACCTTCACCCCCCCGGGTCCGTGGTTCCAGGAGTTCACCTGGCCAAGGCCAGGTGGCTCGCACCCCTTCCCCCCACTTCCCCCACACCCCAACCTAGCACCCCCCCCGGGTTCCGTGGTTCCACGAGTCCACCTGTGTGAAGCCAGGTGGCTCCCCCTTCCCACTTCCCACCCACAACCCCAACCTTGCACTCCCCCCCGGTCCGTGGTTCCAGGAGTCCACCTTGTGACGCCAGGTGCTCCCCCTTCCCCATAACCCCCACAGCCCCAACCTTGCACCCCCCCGGTCCGTGGTTCCAGGAGTTCACCTGTGCGAAGGCCAGGGCTCCCCCTTCCCCACTTCCCCCCCCCCCCCCCACACCCCAACATTGCACCACCCCCGGTCCGTTGTTCCAGGAGTTCACCTGTTCGACGGCCATGTGCTCCCCTTCCCCACTTCCCCCACTCCCCAACTTTGGCACTCCCCCCCCCGGATCCGTGGTTCCAGATGTTCCACCTGTGTGACGCCAGGTGCTCCCCCTTCCCCACTACCCCCACACCCCAACCTTGCACGCGCCCTCCCCCGGGTCCGTGGTTCCCTTCCAGGAGTTTCACCTGTGCGAAGGCCAGGGGCTCCCCCTTCCCCACTACCCCCCACACCCCGAACCTTGCACCCACCCCGGGTCCGTGGTTCCAGGAGTTCACCCTGTGACGAAGGCCAGGTGCCCCCCTTCCCCCACTACCCCCACACCCCAACCTTGCACCCCTCCCCGGGCCGTGGTTCCAAGTTCACCTGTGCGAAGGCCAGGCTCCCCCTTCCCCACTTCCCCACACCCCAACCTTGCACTCCCCCCCCCGGATCCGTGGTTCCAGGAGTCCACCTGTGTGACTCCAGGTGCTCCCCCCTCCTTCCCCTACTACCTCCCCACACCCCAGCCTTTGGCTACCCCCCGTGTCCCGTGGTTCCAGGAGTTCACCTTGCGAAGGCCAGGTGCTCCCCCTTCCCCCACTACCCCCTACAAACCCCAACCTTGCACACCCCCCCCGGCCGTGGTTCCAGGAGTCACCTGTGCGAAGGCCAGGTGCTCCCCTCCCCTTCCCACTTCCCCCACAACCCCAACCTTGCACCTCCCCCCCCTCGGGTCCGTGTTCCAGGAGTCCCCTGTTGTGACACCAGATGCTCCCCCTTCCCAACTACCCCACCCAACCTTGCAAACCCCCCCCGGGTCCGTGGTTCCAGGAGATCACCTTTGCGAAGGCCCCAGGTGCTCCCCCTTCCCCACTACCCCCACAACCCGAACCTTGCACACCCCCCCCCCGGTCCGTGGTTCCCCTGAGTTTTCACCCTGTGCGAAAGGCCAGGTGTCTCCCCCATTCCCCCACGACCTAAACCTTGTGTCCCCACTCCCCCCCCTGGTTCCGTGGTTCCAGGAAAGTCCACCTGTGTGACGCCAGGTGCTCACCCTTCCTCCACTACCCCCCCACACCCCCGGACCTTGCACAACACCCCCCCCGGGTCACGTGGTTTCCATGAGTTCACCTGTGCAAGGCCAGTGCTCCACCCATTCCCCACTACTCCCACACCCCAACCTTGGCACACCCCCCCCGGGTCCGTGGTTCCTGAGTTCCACCCTGTGCGATGGCCATGTGCTCCCTCTCCCCACTTCCCCCACACCCCAAACTTGCACTCCCCCCCCGGATCCGTGGTTCCAGGAGTCCCACCTGTGTGACGCCAGGTGCTCCCCCCTTCCCCACTACCCCCACACCCCAACCTTGCACACCCCCCTCCCCCCCCCGGGTCCGTGGTTTCCCAGGAGTTTCACCTGTTGCGAAGGCCAGGTGCTCCCCCTTCCCCACTACCCCCACACCCCAACCTTCACCCCCCCGGGGTCCGTGGTTCCAGGAGTTCACCTTTGCGAAGGCCAGGTGCCTCCCCCTTCCCCTCTACTCTTCCCACACCCCATACCTTGCACACCCCCACCCCGGTATCCGTGGTTCCAGGAGTCAACGACTGTGCGAAGGCCTAGGTGGGCTCCCCCCTACCCCTCTACCCTACACACCCCAACCTTTGCTCAACCCCCCCGGGTCCGTGGTTATTTCCAGGAGTTCACCCGGTGCGAAGGCCAGGTGCTCCCCCTTCCCCACTCCCCCCACACCCCAGCCTTGCACACCCCCCCCCCGGGTCCGTGGTCCAGAGTCACTGTGCGAGGCCAGGTGCTGTCCCCCTCCCCACTGCCTCCCCCACACCCAAACCTTGTGCACTCCCCCCCCTCGGTCCTGGTTCCAGGAGTCCACCTGGTGTGACACCAGGTGCTCCCCCTTCCCCACTAACCCCCACACCCCAACCTTGCACACCCTCCCCCCGGGTCCCGTGGTTCCGAGGAGTTCACCTGTGCGAAGGCCAGGTGCTCCCCCTTCCCCACCACCCCCCACACCCGAACTCTTGCACCCCCCCCCCCCCCCCCCCGGGTCCGTGGTTTCTGAGTTCACCTGTGCGAAGCCAGTGCTCCCCCCTTCCCCCACACCCCAACCTTGCACTCCCACCCCCCTGGTCCGTGGTTCCCCAGGAGTCCACCTGGGTGACGCCAGGTGCTCCCCCTTTTCCCCACTACCCCCACACCGGACCTTGCACACACCCCCCCCGGGTCCGTGGTCCAGAAGTTCACCGTGCGAAGGCCTGGTGCTCCCCCTTCCTCACCAACTCCTCACCCAACCATTGCACACCCCCCCCAGGGTCCGTGTTGACCGGATCCCTGTGCGAAGGCCAGGTGCTCCCCCTTCCACACCTACCCCCACACCCCAACCTCGCACACTGCCCCCCCGGTCCTGTTCAGGAGTTCACCTGAGAAGCGAAGGCCAGTGCGCCCCCTTCCCCCCACTTCCCCACACCCCAACCTTGCACTCCCCCCCCCGGTCCGTGTTTTCCAGAGTCCCACCTGTGGACGCCAGGTGCTCCCCCTTCCCCACTACCCCCACACCCCAACCTTGCACCCCCCCCCGGGTCCGGGGTTCCAGGATTCACCTGTGCGAAGGCCAGGTGCTCGCCCTTCCCCACTTACCCCCACAAGACCCCAACCTTGCACCCCCCCCCCTCGGGTCCGTGGTTCCAGAGTTACATTATGTGCGAAGGCCAGGTCTCCCCCTTCCCCCACTACCCCCCCCACACCCGAACTTTGCACCCCCCCCGGGTTTCGTGGTGTCCAGTAGTTCACCTGGCCGAAGCCAGGTGCTTCCCCCCTTCCACACTTTCCCCCACACCCCAACCTTGCACTCCCCCCCCCCGGGTCCCTGGTTTCCAGGAGGTCCCACCAGTGTGCGCCAGTCT
>NC_069461.1:2751936-2771936 GCF_026875155.1 Cherax quadricarinatus | reverse complement strand
CATCACTAACAATGTCTCTCAGACTTCCTACATTCCTACATCACTAACAATGTCCACTCAGACTTCCTACATTCCTACATCACTAACAAGGTCTCAGATTCCCACATTCTTACATCACAACAATGTCTCAGACTTCCTACATTCTTACATCACTAACAATGTCTCAGACGTCCTACATTCTTACATCCCTAAACAATGGTCTCAGACTTCCTAATCTTACATCACAAACAATGTCTCAGACTCCTACTTTCTTACATCACTAACTAATGTCTCAGACTTCCCTCATTCTTACATCACTAACCAATGTCTCAGACTTCCCACATGCGTACATCACGAACAATTCTCAGACTTCCTACATTCTTACAATCACTAACAAGGCTCAGACTTCCCACATATCTTACATCACTAACAATGTATCAGACTTCCCACATTCTTACATCACTAACATGTCTCAGACTTGTCCCACATTCTTACATCACTATCATGTCCTCAGACTCCTACATTTCTTACATCCACTAACAATGTCTCAGACTTCTCCACATTCCCATACATCACTAACAATGTATCAGACTTCCTACATTCCTACATCACTCACAATGTCTCAGACTTTCCAACATTCCACATCACTAACAATGTCTCAACTTCCCACATTCTTACATCACTAACAATGTATTCAGACTCCTACATTCCAACATCACTCACAATGTCTCAGACTTCCTTCCTAACATTCCAACATCACTAACAATGTCTCAACTTCCCACATTCTTACATCACAACAATGTATCAACCTATCCTACATTCCTACATCAACTAACAATGTCTCAGACTTCCTACATTCTTACATCACTAACATGTATCAGACTTTCCCTCTTTCTTACGTTAACAACAATGTCTCAACCTCCCACATTCTTACATCACTAACAATGTCTCAGACTTCCCACATTCTTACATCACAACAAATTCCTCAGACTTCCCACATTCTACATCACAGAACAATGTCTCACTTCCCACATTCTTACGTAACTAAATGTCTCAGACTTCCCACATTCTTACATCACTAACAATGTCTCAGATTTCCCACATTCTTACATCACTAACAATGTCTCACTTCCCACATTCTTACATCACTAACAATGTCTCACTTTCCCATAATTCTTACGGTCACAAACAATGTTCACTTCAACATTCTTACATCGCTAACAATGCCTCATTTTCCACACATTCTTACATCACTAACATTGTCTCATCTGTCCTCTCTTCTTACAATCACAAACAATGTCTCATTCCCACATTCTTACATCACATACAATGTCTCACCTCCGCAACTTTCTAACATTACTAACAATATCTTAGACTTCCTATCATGTCGTCACTAACAATGTCTCAGAATTCCCACATTCTTACATGTATAACATTGTCTCAAAACTTCCCACATTTTACTATCACCTGACAATGTTCTCCTTTCCATATCCTTACATCACTAACAAATGTTCTCAAACTGCCCACATTCTTAAATCACTGACAATGTCTCCCTTCCTATATTCTTACTTCACTAACCAAATGTCTCAAACTTCCCAACATTCTTTCATCACTAACATATGTATCCATTCCCACATTCTTACATCATGACAATTTCTCCTTCTTATTCTTACATCACTAACAATTTCTCACTTCGCACATTATTACTTCAATAACAAGTGTCTCAGACTTACCCACATTTTACATCACTAACATTGTCTCAGACTTCCGAGTTTCTTACCACCATGGACAATGTCTCACTTCCGCCATATCTTACATCACTAACACTGTTCAGACTTCCGACATTCTCCACCATTGTCAATAGTCTCCACTTTCCTTATTTCTTACATTACTAACACTGTCTCCGCTTCCCACATTCTTACTTCACTAACAATGTCTCACTTCCATATCCTTTCATCATAACATGTCTCAAGACTTCGACATTCTTACCCATTGACAAAATGTCTCACTTCCATATTCTTACATTATAACACTGTCTTCGTTCCCACATTCTTACGTCATAACAATGTCCTCCATCTTTCCCACAATTCTTTACATCATTAACTCAAAGTCTCACTTCCCATATTTCTTACATTACTAACACTGTCTCGCTTCCCACATTTCTTACTTCACTAACATATGTCTCACTTCCCACATTCTTACATCATATAACAATGTCCTCAATTGCACCATTCTTATCATTAACACTGTCTCGCTTCCACATTCTTACATCATTAACAATGTCTCCATTCCTATTTTCTCTAATCACTAACAATGTCTCACTTCGACCACATTTTACATCATTAACAATGTCTTCACTTCGCACATTCTTACATCATTAACAAGTCCTCGCTTCCTACATTCTTACATCACTAACAATTCTCAGACTTCCTCATTCTACAATCACTAAAATGTCTCCAATGAGGTTTGTGTGTGTGTACAGAGTTTTAACAAGTATGTTATAAACGCTGTGAATCTGGTTAAGTGATGGCTTAATTTGTTAAATTTTGTTTTGTACAAAGTTCAGTGGCTCACACGGCTTTAAGACCACAGCGTGACATCACTCTTCTTTAAGACCACAGGTGACATCACACGTCTTTAGACCACAGGTGGACATCTCACGTCTTTAAGACCACAGGTGACAACACACCAACATTGTCCAAGGGACAGTTTTTTTGGGGTAATTCTTTACCGCCTTTCTTGAATATGATTTACATTCTTTAACTTTTTTTTACCTCTTCTTCTTCTATAATGATTATGATCAAAATCAATGGACTATCCAATACTTTATCTATTACTGCCTCACAAACTTCAATCTTAATACATGTCTAAAATTTCCGTTTTATTCCTTCTTGTGGGTAGCTTTACTTTTTATAGTGAACTAACTTGTTGACAGCAGAGTTAGTTAGGGCTGACCCCCAGGTCAGCCAGGATGGACGGCTGAGTAAGGCTGACAGCAGAGTCAGCCAGGCTGACAGCAGAGACAGCCAGGCTGACAGCAGAGTCAGCCAGGCTGACAGCAGGAGTCAGTCAGGCTGACAGCTGTACCACAGAACTCGTGCTCTTCTTCATTGTGAATTTTAATGTAGTTCTTATAGTTTTCTTCTGATGTTTACTTTTCAATTTCATACTACACATACACATCCACTTACAAAAACCCATACACACACTCCACACACACACACACACACACATACATTATATCATATATATATAATATATACTTATTATATATATATATATTATATATATATATATATATATATATATAATATATATATATATATATTTTATATATACTCTTACACTCTTTCTACACCATTGTTTAAAGTAATAAATACTATATAATTAGTGTTAAGAAAATTAGGAAAATTCTTTATCATAATTTTTAATATTTGATGAATATTTTGGAAAAGAAGTTAATATGTGGAAGAAGTGACTAACTTGAGAGACTCTGTAGTTAAAACAAAGAAGATATTCTTATAAATGCTTCTTAATAAACTTTTAGTTTAATTTGAATAATTTATTAAAATAATTCTCTCAGTTTTCACACTTAAACACCTTCTCTCACCACTTTATTAATAAAATAAAAAATATTCACCACAACAGATGGAATAAAGTGGTAGAATTACCGACACAATATGTAAAGTAAAAGGACACAAGTGCAACTAATGTGACATTTATTGTGGAAACGTTTCGCTCTTCAGGAGCTTTATCAAGCATTACAATAAGGCTTGATAAAGCTCCTGGCGTAGAGCGAAACGTTTCCATAATAAATGTCACATTAGTTGTACTGTGTCCTTTTACTTTACAGAGATGGAGAAAAACTCGGTGATGAAAATAAAAACTGTCAACTTGGTGGTGGCTTGCCACGACATGGCCAGTACGATTGTGTGTTGCCTCAACCTGGCCAGTACGCCTGTGTTTCCACAAACACTTGGCTCAGTACGACTGTGTGTTGCCAACCTGGCCAGTTCAAATACTTGGTGTGTGCATAATGTCTCCCATACTGTTGTTTATGTACTGTGATGCATCGTGTTAAACATATTTTTATAAATCAAGTGTGTTTTTCACACCACCACCACCTTCACCACCACCGCACCACCCAACACCACCACTTCACGACCACCAACCCACACCGCCACCATCACCACCCACTAACCACCTCCACCACCACACCAACACCACCAACCACCACCCACCAACCAACACCACCTTCTCACACCGCCACCACACCACACTTCACGACCTCCAACCAAACACCGGCCCCCACCATCACACCACTAACACCCGCCACCACCGCCACCAACCACCACCCAACCACCGCAACCACCACCACCACCTTCACCACTACCGCCACCACAAACCACCTTCACACCACCGCCACCACCATCCTTCACGACCACAAACCAAACACCGCCACCTCTCCACCACTAACATCGACACCACCACCACCCACCACCACCAACCACCACCACCACCACCAACTCCACACCGCGCCCCCAACACCACCAGTTACCCCCACCAACAAACACCCACCACCATCCTCACACGCCACAACACAACCAATACCACCAACCATACCACAACCACCACGACCACACCATCTTACCACCGGACCCCACCACTACACCACCCCCACCACCATCCTTGTTTTTGATGTATATAAAGGACTGTTCTATACACCACGAGTTAAGTAACCACCCGTATGCAACCTGTTTGAAAATACCTGATAGATCAACTTACTAGTTAGATATTTAGTTAGGATTCTGTTGAGATTAAAGTGTTGTAAGAACTGGACACTCCTGGAAGACTACTACTGGAAGGATTGTTACCAGAAGATTATTGGTAGAAGACCTCTGGTAGGTTTTGCTGGAATAGAGTGCTGGCAGAACTCTGCTGGTAAAAAATTTTAGACAGCGGTTTATTTGTTAATTATAACTGTATAAAGTTCATTTCGGTATCTAGAGTAAACACATTAAAACAGTATAGTACAACAATACAATAAAGTAAACTTTAAACAGTATAATAATATAAAACAGTTAAGTGACACTTAAATAAGTAAAATATAAATAAAACAGCATACTGGCACATACAATAGCAGCGTGCACAAAAAAATAGCTCAGTAGACACAAGAGCATATTATAACAAATAAAACAGCATATTATTAAACATATAAAAATTATATAAGTAAAAACAGTATAATAACCCAGAAGCTACCTTACAAGACCTGTACCGTACATTAAACACACAAACAACCGGTAAGAATAATAACACAGAAGGACAGTACAGACCAAATTACACAGAAGACAAGTACGTACAATAAGCACAGAAGGACCAGTACGTACAATAACACGAAGAACAGCTACAGTACAATAACACATCAGCCAGTACACGTACAATATCATCAGAAGAACCAGTACAGTTCCTTACAATAACACAGAAGACCAGTACAGTACATTAACCACACAAGACCGTACAAGAACAATAAACACACAGGACCAGTTACAGAACAATAACACAGAAAGACAGTACTGTACAATAACACAGAAGACCAGTACAGCTACAATACACACAGAAAAGAGCAGTAACAGTACAATACACAGAAGGTCCAGTACAGGAAACAATAACACAGAAGTACCAGTACAGTACAATAACACAGAACACTGTACAGAATAATAACACAGAAAACCCTGTACAGACCAATATCACATAAGACCAGATACAGTACCAATACACAGAAACAATCTCGTACAGAATAATAACACAGGAAAACCAGTACAGACCAATAACACAGAAGACCAGTAGGTACTAATAACACAGAAGGACCAGTACAGACCAATAACACAGAAGACAGTAAGAGTACAATAAAACAAGAAGAAGGACAGTACAGGACCAATACCACATGAAGACCAGATACAGTAACAAAAATACAGAAGACCAGTAGAGTACAATAACACAGATGACCAGTACAGAACAATAACACAGAAGACCAGTACAGTACAATAACACAATTATTATTAAAGAAATAATGAATAATTAAAGATACAATGAATTTTAAAGTATTCATTGTTTCACTAATTCTTTTAGAACTTACATCTTTTTATGTTAATACGGAATGACGGAAGTTCGAATATAGTATCAATGTAAACTGTTCTCAGGCTCTCTTGTTTTTTAACCTGCTGATATAGGTTAAATGATATCATTAAGCTAGTTTGTGTGAAATATTAATGAGATGTGTTTGCCAGGCTGCTGCAGCATCCCTCTGAAACAAGTACAGTAACTTCACCAGCAGAACCTGTACAGCATTACACAAGTACAGTTTACAGCAGAAACAATACAGCATTACACAAGTACAGTATACTGCCAGAAAGTGCAGCATTAACAGTTACAGTATTACAGCAGAACAATACAGTGTACACATGTACTGTATACAGCAGAACAGCTGCTGGCATTACACAAAGGTACAGTCTACCAAAGGCCAAGAACAAATACAGCAGTACACAAGTACAGTTTAGACGAACTATACTGCAGTTACACATGTTCAGTAATACAGCAGAACAATTCAGCAGTAACATGTACAGTACTACAGCAGAACAATACAGCAGTACACAAGTACCAGACAAGAACAATGCAATGAAATAATGGAAAAGTATAGAAAGATGACAACAATACAATAAGCAGCAGTATTGAAGACATGAGACAGAGTTGTACTGGTCAGGTTGTAACATCCACACCAACATTAAGATAGAGTTGTACTGGTCAGGTTGTAGATAAACACAACATTAGATAGAGTTGTAATGGTTAGGTTGTAACATCCACACCACAATTAAGATTTGAGTTGTACTGCCGTCAGGTTCTGTCAACATCCACACCAACATTAAGATAGGTTGTTACATGGTTCTGGTTGTAACATCCACACCAACATTAAGATAGAGTTGTACTGGTCAGGTTGTAACATCCACACCAACATTAAGATAGAGTTGTACTGGTCAGGTTGTAACATCCACACCAACATTAAGATAGAGTTGTACTGGTCAGGTTGTTGTAACATCCACACCACATTAGATAGAGTTGTTCTGGTCTGGGTTGTAACATCAACACCAACGTTAAGATAGGTTTGTACTGGTCGGTCTGTAACATCACACCAACATTAAGTTAGAGTTGTTACTGGTAAGGATTAACATCAACACCAACATTAAGATAGAGTTGTTACTGGTAGGTTGTAACATCCACACCAACATTAAGATAGAGTTTTTGTTACTGGATCCAGGTTGTAACATCAACACCAACATTAGATAGAGTTGTACTGGTCAGGTTGCTCAACATCCACACCAACATTAAGATAGAGTTGTCTGTCAGGTTGTAACATCCATCACCAACATTAGATAGAGTTGTTCTGGTCAGTGTAATGGTAACATCCACACACAAACATTAAGATAGAGTTGTACTGGTCAGGTTGCCAACATCAACACCACATTAAGATTGTGGTGTACTGGTCAGGTTGGAAAACATCAAACTCCAACATTAAGATAGAGTTGTATGGTCAGGTTGTAACATCCACACCAACATTAAGATTACTCGAGTAGTACTGGTCAGGTTGTAACTTCACTCCTACATTAAGTTAGGAGTTGTACTGGTCACGGTTGTAAACACAACACCAACATTAAGATAGAGTTTTGTACTGGTCAGTTGTAACATCCACAACCAACATAAACTTTGCCAAGAGGCTGAATCTCCCAGTTTGTAATCTTATTTTCTTTCCTGTATTTTTTCTTGTTGTGTTTATGAATATTTCTCTCAATTTAATGAAGGTGAGAGAAAGTGAAGACATGAAAAATTAAAAAGGTGAGAGGATGATTGTTTTATAATTCTTACAGAACTTTTTTGCTATATCTACAAAATACTATGTAACAACTTTCTCTATTCGTTATTCAGAATTATATTAAAATATTAATATAATTTAAATATAATTTCCTGAAGATGTGTGAGAAATTGCATTTATGTGCAATTGTGCTCTCAGTTTATATGTTGC
Source organism: Cherax quadricarinatus (assembly GCF_026875155.1). Taxonomy (NCBI): domain Eukaryota; kingdom Metazoa; phylum Arthropoda; class Malacostraca; order Decapoda; family Parastacidae; genus Cherax; species Cherax quadricarinatus. Next base: position 2,763,883 of record NC_069461.1, on the reverse strand, counting down.
ATATATGTGACTCCTATATGTGGCAAATAATGTGTTATATGTGCATATATGTGCATATATGTGATATAAGTGCATATAATGTCAGTGAATAATGGTTGGATATTATATATAAACGTGTGCTGCCTTTGTCCCCTGACCTTGTTTCTGGTACTGTTCACAAAACTGTCCTTTGTCCATGACTTTGTTTCTGGTACAGGTTCAAATGGTCTTTGTCCCCTGACTTTGTTTCTGTACAGTTCACAAACTGTCTTTGTCCTGACTTTGTTTCTGGTACAGTTCACAACTGTCTTTGTCCCTGACTTCGTTTCTGGTACAGTTCACAACTGTCTTTGTCCCTGACTTTGTTTCTGGTTACAGTCCAACTGTTCTTTGTCTGAATTTGTTTATGGTCAGTTCACAACTGTCTTTGTCCCTGACCTTTGTTTCTGGTACAGTTCCAAACTGTCTTGTCCAGGACTTTGTTTCTGGGTAAAGTTCTCAACTGTCTTTGTCCCTGACTGTTCTGGTACAGTTCACAAACGGTCTTTGTCCCTGACTTTGTATCTGGTACAGTTCACAATGTCTTTGTCCCTGAACAGTATTCTGGTTACAGTTCACAACTGTTCTTTGTCCTCTGACTTTGTTTCTGGTACAGTTCACAACTGCTGGACTCTGTGTTAGATAAATTGCAAAAATATTGTTTAAATTTAAATAAAATATTATTGTTTGATCATTTCCTGTGATTATACCAAACAATGAAATTGTCAAAATTGTGACTGATGGAGTGCTGGAAAAGCAAAAAACATTGGTAGTGAAAAACTGGCTGGGTTAGAAAGAGGTATGGTTATGTGTGCATTAACATTAATCTTGCAGAAATAAAAAGAAAAGTGAATTGTTACGAAGACATGGCGTTGTTGCCAGACTTTCTAACTTACAGCAGAGCAACGTACAAGTGAATTCAAAAAAACAGCAGTATCAGAGCACACTGCTGAAATAATTTTTGTCTCGTGAAGGTCTCGACTTTAACAAACAAGATTTTTTTTATTGTGATGAGAGTGTGATGGTTCTGTTGAACTGTTAAGTGTACTTTTGGGAATTTTGAGTCTACATAATTGTTTTGGGGAAACATAGATACCAGCATACCATACGTGTACAGCCTCCATATGTTATACCAGCTCCATAATGTACAGCCTCCGTATGGTACCAGGTCTCCATACGTGTTCCGACTCCATATGGTGCACCAGCCTTCATATAGTATGCGCAGACTCCATAACTGTGACAGTTTAAATTACCTTTTTCGAAGTGGAAAAGTAATTTTTTTTTTCTTTACATTTTGGGAACGAAGACGCGACCTGTCTTGTTTTTATGTATTTTTTCTTGCTGTACTTCCTCATAGCTTATTTAAATTCCCTCACATTTACGGTCATCTGTTTGATATTAAAATCCGCAACATTTAAAATATATATTTTGAACTTTCAAACTTTCTTATTTAATTCTCCTCTCATATATCCCTCTCTACTTTTAATGAGTTTTTTGCCACTGTCCTTCAGATGCCTTCAGTATTTTTACCATTCTTTATTTACTCCTGTAAACTTGAATAAAGATTCCTGTTTATTCTTCATCACTTTTATTTTCCCTTACAAAGGTTTTTCTTTCTTTTTGTCTCTCCTCACATTTGCATATTCATTTATGGCTGCCAGGAATCTTTAACAGTTCTTTGATGGCTTGATTACTATATGCATCCCAAGACTTCTAGCTCATTTCCATTAAACCATACTTATTTTTTCGTTTTTTGTTTTCATATTAAACCGTTTAATTTATTTTTCATGCTATTTTACGAGAATTTGTTTTACAAATTTACTTATATATTTTCCTGTAAGACGGAGACTGGACAGATTCAAATGCTCTGTTTATTCATGTAGAGATTTTAACCATCCAATTGATTTTTAAAAAGGCAAAAGCAAGTCCATGGGTCGACAGGACTAATAATTGAATCATGTTTCATAAATGTAATCCATAAGTAGACGTTGTAGGCTGCCAGAATCTAGAATTTATTTATCGATAGAATTTCAAAACTTGAAAATATCTTAGTGTCTAGTGTCTTCTCTAAAGTATTTTTAAAGGGGTCGGAATGCAGTAAGGATTTTATTTTTTTTTTTGTGTAATTTTCTTATCGTAAAATTTCGCAAATTTTTCCATCCTTGGATAGTCATTTTTCATTCTGGAATTCCTTCTTATTTCCATTTTATACCAAGGGGGGGGGCATTTCTTTTTCTCTCTCTCTCTCCTCCTCTCTCTCTCTTCTCTCTATCTCCTTCTCTCTCTCTCTCTTCTCTCTCTCCTCTCTCTCTCTCTCTCTTCTATTTCTCTCTCTCTCTCTCTCTCTCTCTCGCTCTCCATTCGCTCTGCACTTAATTTGCGCTATTTTTCCAGATTTATTTCTAGCCTTGTGAACCCTATCATAAACTCTTCCTGAAGGCTATGTATGAAGCAGACTACACGGTTCGTCATTTCAATTCCACTTCCTGTACACACATTGAGGGAGGGGAAACCGTCTAAACATCCCTGCGATTCCATCTTGTGTACCTTGTGTACCTATCACACGCCTCCTGAAAAGTTTAACTCTGTTTAATGTAGCAAGTCCTCTGAGGATTTTTCTATGCCGTTGTCATGTCCTTGTTCTTCTATCCTTTCATGTCTCCTGGTTAGGTTTCTACAGTCTTTCTTTTGTGTGTGGGCTGGTGGATGGGTTTGTGTGTTGAGTTTACATGTTGCGTGGGTATGGTAGCTGACTGCGTTGAGTTTATATGCTGCGTGTGTATGGTAGGTTGCTGCGTGGCTATGGTAGGTGGCTGTGTTGAGTTTATATGCTGCGTGGGTATGGTAGGTGGCTGTGTTGAGTCTAATATTCTGCCTGGGTTTGGTAGGTGGCTGTGTTTTAAGTTTTATACGATCGGTGGGTATGGTAAGTGGCTGTGTTGAGTTTATATGCTGCGTGGGTATGGTAAGTGGCTGTGTTGAGTTTATATGCTGCGTGGGTATGGTAAGTGGCTGTGTTGAGTTTATATGCTGCGTGGGTAATGGGTTTTAGGTGACTTGCGTTGAGTTTATAGCTGCGTGGGTATGGTAGGTGGCTTGTGTTGAGTTTTTATGCTGGTGGGTATGGTAAACAGTGGTGTGTTGAGTTATATGCTGCGTGGGTATGGTAAGTGGCTGTGTGAGTTTATATGCTGACGTTGGATGATACGTGGCTGCAAAATCAACTGAGCATCCCTACATTAACCAGACTCTTCAGAGATCCAATAATATTAGCTAAGACTAATGGGCGAGAATTCCTGGACCATCTCATACGTTTAATGGGAATATTTCTGGCTGCATTGGAGTAAGCATCATCATGCTACACTGGCCCATTCAGTGTGCTTGTTATATACGCTGTCTCTTAAAAGAGTGAAAAAAAAAAAATCAGTATAATACTTACGGACGTAGATTTTAAATCCTTTCCCCTCTTCGCCAGCAATAAATTCTACGAGGGCGGAGCTCCAGGCCAGTCTCTATAGTGTTAACGGGAACAGGAAAAATCCCGGAATATTTGGATTTAGGTTAGGAAATTAACTTCAGGTCTTTTATCCGGCTTGTTAAAAGGTGCGGAAGAGTTTCCGTTCCGGCCGCTTCTTAAAGCAACAGACATGGGAACGCAAGAGTGGAAACCACACGCACGTGTTTCTTCAACATTTTTACCATAACAATGTTCAGTGCATCTGACACCAGCTGTGACACCCTGCAGTCTTGTACTGTGTGCTGTAACACCCCTGCTGTCTTGTACTGTGTGCTAGTGACAACCTGCTTGTCTTGTACTGTGTGCTGTGACACCCTGCTGTCTTGTTTCTGTGTGGCTGTGTCACCCTTGCTCCTGTCTTGTACTGTGTGCTGTGACACCCTGCTGTCTGTACTGTGTCGCTGTGTGTCACCTGCTGTCTTGTACTGTGTGCTGTGACACCCTGCTGTCTTGTACTGTGTGCTGTGACATCCTGCTATCTTGTACTGTGGACACTCCTGCTGTCTTGTACTGTGACGCTCTGCTGTCTTGTGACTGTGGGCTGTGAACCCTGCTGTCTGTGTACTGTTGTGCCTGTGGACCACTCCTGTGTCTTGTACTGTGTGCTGTGGTGACATTCCTGCTGTTTGTACTGTGTGCTGTGCACCCTGCTGTCTTGTACTGTGTGCCTTGTGCACTTCCTGCTGTATTGTACTGTCTGCTGTCACCCGCTCCTGCTGTCTTGTACTGTTCTGCTGTCACACTCCTGCTGTCTTCTTGCACTGTCTGCTGTGACATTTCTGCTTTCTGATGTGTCTGCTGTGACACCCATTGCTTTCTTATACTGTCTGCTGTTGGACACCCCTGCTGTCTTGATACTGTCTGCTGTGCCCATCCCTGCTGTCTTTTACTTGTGCTCTGTCACCACCCCTGTTTCTTGATGTGTTCTGCTGTGACCACTTGCTTCTTGATGTGTCTGCTGTGACACATTTGCTTTCTTGATGTTGTCTGCGGTGACACCCTGCTTTCTTGTATGTGTTCTGCTGTGACACACTTGCTTTCTTGATGTGTCTGCTGCGACACACCGTGCTTTCTTGATGTTTCGTTGTGACACTACCTGCTTACTTGTGTTTCTTGCTGTGACACCTGCTTTCTTGTAACTGTCTGCTGTGACACCCTTCAGTCTTGTACTGTATGCTTTCGAGCCCTGCTTTTTCGTAGTGTCTGTTGTGACACCCTTGCTTTCTTGTAGTGTCCGCTGTGAACACCCCTACTTTCTCTGTAGTGTCTGCTGTGACAGCCCTGTTTCCTGATGTGTCTGCCTGTGACCACCCTGCTTTCTTGACGTGTATGTGGTGACACCTCTGCTTTCGTGTGATGTGTCTGCTGGTGACACCTCTGCTTCTTGATGTGTCTGCTGTGACACACCGCTTTCTTTGATGCGTCTGCTGTGACACCCATGCTTTCTTATACTGTCTGCTGTGCCACCCCTGCTGTCTTGTACTCTGTCCGCTGTGACCCCACCCCTGCTTTCTTGATGTGTCTGCTGTGACACCACCTGCTTTCTTGATGTGTCTGCTGTGGCACCCTGCTTTTCTTGATGTGTCTGCTGTGACACAACTGCTTTCTTGATGTTTCTGCTGTGACCCCCCTGCTGTCTTGTATGTCTGCTGTGACACCGCTGCTGTCTTGTACTGTCTGCTGTGACCCCTGCTTTTTCGTAGTGTCTCGTTGTGACACCCTGCTTTCTCTTGTAGTGTCTGCTGTGGCACCTTGCTATTTTATACTGTCTGTTTTGGACCCACCCATGATGTAACTGTTAGTGACGCTCTTGCTTCTTTTCGTGTCTGCTGGGAGCATACCTGCTTTTTTGTAGTGTTCTGCCATGTACACCTTGCTTTTCTTTATGTACGTGGTCTGCTGTGACACCTTGCTTGTTCTTGTAGCGTATGCTCTGACACTCCGGTTTCTCGTAGTGTCTGCTCGGAAAAACCCCACTGCTTTCTCGTAGTGTTATGCTGTGACCACCCTTGCTTTCTTAATGTGTCTGCTGCGACGCCTTGCTGTTTTGTATTTGTCTGGGCTGTGACACCTGTTTTCTTGATGTGTTTCTGTGACCCCACATGTTTTTCTTGGGACGTGTCTGCTGTGTCCCTCTGCTTTTTTGTTAGCGTGTCTGCTGTTTACACTTGCTTTCTAATAGTGTATTCTGCTGTGTCATTCCTGCTTTCTTGAATGGTGTCTGCTGTGACACCCATGCATCTTTCAGGGTGCTCTGCCGTGCACCTTCACTTTCAATAAGCAGTTGCCACGGCTCTCGTGTTGCATCCGTTCTTGAGATTTCTCTCCTTTCGGTTCCACCCATTCGAGCTATTGATTTTTTTTAAAGTGCAGTATTCCCGCGTTACGTCGGATCTCGAAATGAAGGGATGTGGGAATTATATTAGCCTATGACATTGTAAGAAGTCGTATGTTTATACAACTTCTTTTATTCTGGTTACTTTTGTTATGATTATCTCCATTTTTTTAATTACTTGGTTTTTAGTTTCATTACTCATAACCAGATCTTCCTTCTTGTAGGTGTCATTCAAAGGTCTCACAATTACAAATGTTATATGGGATATAGGCTAGGATAACAATTAACTTGTTACTCACTATTTCAAAAAATTTTCTCTTACTTCTAGTCTCTTTATGTCATTTTTTTTTAATATCGTTTTTTAAGTATTTTGTGATAAATACAAGGTGTAAAGTTACTGTCCTGTTCACCCATCAGTAAAATGGTTTACCTGGGTGTTAGTTCGGACTGTTGTGGGTCGTATTCCTGAGACAAAACGGACCTAATTTGCCTGAAATGGTTCAGGCATAATGAGCATGTTCATTGATGTCATTTTTTTAAATTAAATTTTGGGATTTTTTTTTAAAAAAAATTTTTCCGATTTTTTGGTAAATTAAATTTTCTTTTTGTTTTTTTTTGTTTTGTGTTTAATTAAATTTTTTTATTTATAAAAAGTGGGACTTTGGTTGATTGTTTTTTACATTTTAAACAACGTCTTTTCCCTGACTTTTTTTACTTTTTCCAATTTTTTTATTTTTTTTAATTCAAAATTTTTTTGTTGTTGTTTTTGGGTAATTTCAAAAATGTTTTGTCCCTATTTGTTTCTGGAAATTAAAAATGTCTTTGCCCCTACTTTTTTTTGGGTACGTTCAAAACTGTTTTGCCCCTGACTTTGTTTCTGGAAATTTCCCAAAATTTTTTTGTTGATTTGTTTTGGTAATTTCAAAAATGCGGGGCTTTTTGTAAAATTAAATTTGTTTTTAAAAAAAAATTTTTTTGTCATTCCCTGCTTTTCCCCAAAAATGTTTGTCAAAAATTGTCTGGGCGGGTGTGGAAAAGAAAAAAAAGGTAGGTTAATTTGGGGGGGTTTAAAAGAAAGGGTTTGTTGATTCTTTTTGCAGTAAAAAAAGTGGTTGTTGGAAAGACATGGCGTTTGTTCCCCAGCCCCTTTTAATTTAAAGCAGGCAATTCCCAAGTGGAATTTTTAAAAATTAAATAAAAAAGAAAAAAAAAATAATTTTTTGTCTGGGTGATTTAAAAAACAATTTTTTTTATTGTAAATGGGAGTGATTTTTTTTAAAAAATTTAGTGAAACTTTTGGGAATTTTGGTAACAAAATTTTTTTGGGGAAAAAAAAATAAAGCCCCCAAGGCCCAGCTTTGTGAACCCTTTAACTTCCCCCCAAGTGTAAATACGTTCCAGCCCCATTTGAACCCCCTTTTGCAAGCCCCCATTTTACCAGTTAGTGGGGCTATGGTTCCGTAAAATGTAAGTAATGTTCCGTTGGTCCCACCTATTTTGAACCTAATTTCCCAGCCTCCTAGTGTCAGCCCCCTTTTGTGTACCAGCCTCCTTTTGGTACCAACTCATAGTGTCCCAGCCCCAAAATTTACGTTGGACCAGCTCTAGTGTACCAGCTCATAGTGTACAGTCCTTTTTAAGTTTAAGGAAAGCCCCCTAGTGTACCAGCCCCATGTGTTTTGTAAGCCTCCTAGTGTCCCAGCTCCAATGAAATTCCAGCCCCATATTGCCCGGACTAATTGTGTACCCAGTCCATAGGTACACCCTCATTTCCAGATTTTTGTGTCCCCAGCCCATGGTCACCCCTTTGTGTCCCGATCATATTTTGTACCAGCCCATAGTGTCCACCCTTTGTGCCAGCTATATGTGACAGCCCCCCTGTGTACAGTTTCCTATGGTTTCCAGATCCTAGTGTACAGCCCCCTTTGGGTCCACCCTCCCTGTGCCCAGTCCTATGTGTAAAGCTCAATATTTTCCCAGCCTCCTATGTTCCCGATATTGTGTACCAGCCCATATGTGTTTTTACAGCCTCCTTTAGTGTCCAGCCCCATACGTGTACCACCCTCCTATGTTTTTCCACCTCATATTGTGTTTTTTTTTTTTTTTCCAGCCTCATTGTTCCCAGCCCCTAGTGTACAGCCTCCGTTGTGTCCCAGCCCCCCATATGTGTCCAGGTCCAATGTTCCAGAATTTCCTTAGTGTCCGGGTCCATATGTGTCCGACCCCAAATGGTCCCAGTCCATAGGCCCAGCCCCCATTGTTACCAGCCCCATAACTGTGACGTTTAATAACCTTTCTGAAGTGGAAAAGTAATTTTTTTTTTTAAATTTTTTGGGAAAAACCAAAGACGCGCCTGTTGTTTTATTGATTTTTTCTTGTGTATTCCTCTTCCTTATTTTAATTCCTCCATTTCGGTCATCTTTTGATATTAAAATCCCAAATTTAATAATTTTTTGTAAACTTTCAACTTATTTTTTAATTCTTATTATCCTCTCTATTAATGTTTTTGCACTGCCTTAGTCCCTTTTGTATTTTTACCTTATTTTATCTGTAAACTTGAAAAAAAGATTCCTGTTTAAATTTTTCCTTTCTATTTCCTTAAAAAGTTTTTTTTCTTTTCGTCTCCTCCATTTGCATTTCATTTCTGCCTGCGAATCTTTAAAGTTCTTTGATTTGGCTTGATTCCTATATGCATAAACCCTTCCCCTTCATTAAACATATTTTTTTTTCGTTTTATGTTTTTAAAAAAACCTTTTTTAATTTTTTTTCATGTATTTTACGAGATTTGTTTTAAAAATTTTTTATATTGTTTTGAAAGCTGGACGGACAAGATTTAATGCTTTTTTATTCATGGAGAGTTTTTAAAACCACCCAAATTTGTTTTTAAAAGGAAAAGCAAGTTTTGGTGCAGGATTTTAATTTAAACTGTTTTATAAATCGTAAACATAAGTAGAGGTAGGTGCAGATTGTTTTTTTATGTTAGAATTTCAAATGAAAAATCTTTTGTGTTAGTTCTTCTTTTTGTATTTTTAAAGGGGCCCAAAAGCATTAAGGATTTTTTTTTTTTTTGGTTTCTTTCCCCCTAAAAATTTGCAAAATTTTATTCTTGGATTCAATTTTTATTCCCGGATTCCCTTTTCAAATTTTTTAAAATTTTTTTTTTTTTTTTTTTTTTCCCCCCCCCCCTTTCTCTTCCCCTTTTCTCCTCTCTCTTTTTCTCTCTCTCTCTCTTCTCCTTTCGCTCTGCCACTTTAATTTGCGGTCCCGTTTTTTTTAGCCCTTTTGACCTATATAAATTTCTGAAATATGTATGAAGCACACCCACCGGCTTGTTTTCCTTCCCCTTCCCGTACCCATTGGGGAGGGAAAAAGTCTAAAAACCCTGCGATTCTTTGTGTACCCTTTTGGGACCTTCAACGCCCCCTGAAATTTTTAAAAAGTTTAAGTAGCAAATCCTTGAGGTTTTTTTAGCCGTTGTATGGGCCTTGTTTTCTATCCTTTTTTTGTTCTGGTTAGGTTTTACAGTCTTTCTTTTTGGGGTTTGGGGGGGTTTTTGGGGGGAAATTTTTTGGGGTCGTATTTGGGTTTATTTAATGTTTGGGGGGTATGGTAGGTGGCTGGTGGTTTTTGGGTTTGGTTTATATGCTGGCGTGGGTATGGTAGGGGGGTGTGTTTAGTTTATATGCTCGTGGGTTTTGGAAGTGGCTGTGTTGTTTTTTGCTGCGTGGGTATGGTAAGTGGTGTGTTGAGTTTATATGTCTGGGTATGGTAGTGGCTGGTTGAGTTTTTATGCGGTGGGTTTAAAGGTAGGGGGCTGTGTTGAGTTTTTATGCTCGTGGGATGGTAAGGGCTGGTTATTTATATGCTGGTGGGTATGGTAAGTGGTGGTTTTGTTTTTATGCTGCGTTGGTATGTGTGGCTGCCCAAATCATGAGGATCCTCTTTTTTTGCCCTTGGAATTTTTTAGTAAGATAATGGGCAAATTGGCATTCATACGTTATAATAATATCTTGGGCAATGGCAAATATACTACCCTGGGCCCCCTTCAGTGTGGTGTTAATCACGTGCCCCTTAAAAGAGTGAAAAAAAAAAATATTTTAAACCCTTTCGGACGTAAGATTTTAAATCACTTTCCCCCTCTGCCGCAAAAAATTTACGAGGGGGAGTCCGCCCGTCTTTGTGTTAACGGGCGGAAAAATCCCGGGGTATTTTGGTTAGGTTAGGAAATTATTCAGCGTTTTTTATCCGGTTGTTAAAAAGGGGGGAAGTTCCGTTGGCCCCTTAAACAAAAGAAAGGGAAGAAGGGTGGAACCCCCGCATTTTTTTTTAACATTTTTTCATAAAATGTTTAGTGCATTGACCCCCGTGTGAACCCCGGTTTGTTTTTGTGTGCTGTGCCCCCCTGCTGTCTTGCTGGTGCTGTGACACCCCCCCGGGTTTTTTTACTGTGTGCTGTAACCCTGTTCTTGTCTGTGAAATTGCTGTCTTGTTTGACACTCCTGCTGTTTGACTGTGTGTGTGCCCTGCTGTTTTATGTGTGTGTGAATCCCGCTTCTTGTAGTGTGTGTGACATTCCCTGGTTTGTACTGTGGTGTGAACCCCGTGTTTTAATGTGTGCTGTGACAATTGTGTTTGTTTCGTTGCTGTACACTCTGCTGGGTTTGTACCCGTTTTGGTGTACACCCTGCTCTTATTCTGCTGTGACACCCGCTTTTGATTGTCTGTGTGCACCCCGGTTTTTAAGTTTCGTGCACCCCTGTTCTTGTATGTTTGTGATTGTTCTTTTCGTGGCGAACCCTGCCCATTTTCTTGAATTGTTTTTTTTGGGTTTCGGACACAGCTTTCTTGATGGTTTTTGGGGGACAAACCCCGTTTTTTGATGTTTGCTGTGACCCTGCTTTTTGTTGTTGTGTGACACCTTTTCTGATGTTGCTGTGGAAAACCCCGCTTTTTGAGTTTTGTTTTGGAAAATTTCTTTTGAGTTCGCGTGCACCCTCTTTTTGATGTTCTGTGGGGCAAATGTTATGTTGTTGCTGTGAACCCCTGTTTTTTTGTTCTGTTGTGGGCACCCCCCTTTTGTATGTTGCTGTGAACCTGTTTTTGGTGTTTTGTGAACCCCCTTTTTTTTGGTTGCTGTGCACCCCGCTTTTTTAATTTTTTGTGTTGAACCCCCTGCTTTTTGAGTTTTTTGTTGTGAACCCCTTCTTTCTGTTGTTGCTGTGACACCCTCTTTTGATGTTGCGTGCCCCCCGTTTTTGAGTGTTGTTGAACCCTTTTTTCTGTTTCCCGTTGACACCCCCTTTTTTGTATGTTGGGACCCCTTGGGTTTCTTGTTGTTGCTGGAAACCGCTTTCTTGAGTGTTGGTTTTACACCCTGCTTTTTGAGTGTCTGTGTGCACCTGCTTTTTTAGTTTTTTGGAAATTGGGCCCCGTTTTTTTGTCTGCGGAAACCCTCTTTCTTGTATGTCGCTGACCCGCTTTTTTAGTGTCTGTGGACCCCTTTTTTTTGTAGGGTTTCTTGGGGGAATTTTTTTTTATGCTTTTGGGCACCCCTTTTCTTTGTTTCGCCCTTGTTTTTTTTGGCTGTTGGACACCTGTTTTTTTGGTTTCTCGTGCACCCTGTTTTTAGGGGTTGTGTGACCCCTGCTTTTTTTAGGTTTCCGGCACCTTTTTTTGGTTCCGGAACCTGCTTTTAGGTTTTCTTGGCAACCCCTTCAAATTTTTGTGTCCTGCCCCCCTGGTTTGTTGCTGTGAAATTTTCTTTGGGGGTCTTTTGGACCCCTTTTTCTGGTTTTTTGTTACCATTTTTTTTTACTTGGTATGTTTTTTAACCTTTTTTTTGTGGTTTCTTAAATTTTTCAAAATAAAGGGGTAGTTCAATCATTTCTTTTTATAAAATTTTCAATCCTTTTTTTTTTTCTTTTTAAGGTTTTTTTAGGGGTTAACGGTTTTCCCCAAATTTACCGGGGATTTGGGGGTTCTACTGGGGTTTCTTGCCAAAACATTTTTTTTATTTTCCTTTAATTTTTAAAAATTAAGTTTTTGGGAAAAAAAGGGGACCCGGGCCCCCCGTTTAT
>NC_069461.1:2672402-2751436 GCF_026875155.1 Cherax quadricarinatus | reverse complement strand
ACTACGAGAACCAGGAGTGTCAGAGCATACGCTACAAGAAAGCTGGGTGTCACAGTAGACACTACAAGAAAGCAAGGGTGTCACGGCAGACACTACAAGAAAGCAGGTGTGCTCCAGCAGACACGACAAGAAAGCAAGGGCGTCACAACAGATACATCATGGGTGTCAAAACAGACAGTATAAAATAGCAAGGGTGCCACAGCAGACACTACAAGAAAGCAAGGGTGTCACAACAGACACTACGAAAAAGCAGGGGTCACAGCAGACAGTACAAGACAGCAGCGGTGTCACAGCAGACAGTACAAGACAGCAGGGGTGTCACAGCAGAAACATCAAGAAAGCAGTTGTGTCACAGCAGACACATCAAGAAAGCAGGTGTGTCACAGCAGACACATCAAGAAAGCAGGTGTGTCACAGCAGACACATCAAGAAAGCAGGGGTGTCACAGCGGACAGTACAAGACAGCAGGGGTGGCACAGCAGACAGTACAAGACAGCAGGGGTGTCACAGCAGACAGTATAAGAAAGCAGGGGTGTCACAGCAGACACATCAAGAAAGCAGGTGTGTCACAGCAGACACATCAAGAAAGCAGAGGTGTCACAGCAGACACATCACGAAAGCAGAGGTGTCACAACAGACACGTCAAGAAAGCAGGGGTGTCACAGCAGACACATCAGGAAAGCAGGGCTGTCACAGCAGACACTACAAGAAAGTAGGGGTGTCACAGCGGACACTACAAGAAAGCAAGGGTGTCACAACAGACACTACGAAAAAGCAGGGTTCACAGCAGACAGTACAAGACAGTAGGGGTGTCACAGCAGACAGTACAAGAAAGCAGGGGTGTCACAGCAGAAACATCAAGTAAGCAGGTGTGTCACAACAGAAACATCAAGAAAGCAGGTGTGTCACCGCAGACACATCAAGAAAGCAAGTGTGTCGCAGCAGACACATCAAGAAAGCAAGTGTGTCACAGCAGACACATCAAGAAAGCAGGGGTGTCACAGCAGACACATCAAGAAAGCGGAGGTGTCACAGCAGACACATCAAGAAAGCAGAAGTGTCACAGCAGACACATCAAAAAAGCAGGGGTGTCACCGCAGACACATCAAGAAAGCAAGTGTGTCACAGCAGACACATCAAGAAAGCAAGTATGTCACAGCAGACACATCAAGAAAGCAGGAATGTCACAGCAGACAGTGCAAGCAGCAGGAGTGTGACAGCAGACAGTACAAGACAGCAGGAGTGTGACAGCAGACAGTACAAGACAGCAGGAATGTCACAGCACACAGTACAAGACAGCAGGAGTGTCACAGCACACAGTACAAGACAGCAGGGGTGTCACAGCACACAGTACAAGACAGCAGGAGTGTCACAGTACAAGACAGCAGGAGTGTCACAGTACAAGACAGCAGGAGTGTCACAGTACAAGACAGCAGGAGTGTCACAGCACACAGTACAAGACAGCAGGGGTGTCACAGCACACAGTACAAGACAGCAGGGTGTCACACTGGGGTCAGATGCACTGAACATTGTTATGGTAAAAATGTCGAAGAAACAAGTGCGTGGGTTTCCACTCTTGCGTTCCCATTTCTGTTTGCTTAAGCGGCCGGAACGGAACTTCCGCACCTTTTAACAACCGGATAAAAGACGCTGAAGTGAATTTCCTAAACCTAACCAAATATTCCGGGATTTTTCCGTCCCGTTAACACTATAGAGACTGGCTGGAGCTCCGCCCTCGTAGAATTTTTGCTGGCGAGAGCGGAAAGTGATTTAAAATCTTACGTCCGTAAGGATTAATACTGATTTTTTTTCACTCTTTTAAGAGAGCAGCGTGATATAACACGCACACTGAATGGGCCAGGGTAGTATATGATGCTTACTGAATGCACCAGAGATATTCCATTATAACGTATGAGTGGTCCAGGATTCTCGCCCATTAGTCTTAGCTAATATTATGGTCGCTGAAGGGGTCAGGGTTAATGTAGGATGCTCAGTGATTTTGCAGCCACTTATCATACCAACGCAGCATATAAACTCAACACAGCCACTTACCATACCCACGCAGCATATAAACTCAACACAGCCACTTACCATACCCACGCAGCATATAAACTCAACACAGCCACCTACCATACCCACGCAGCATATAAACTCAACGCAGCCACCTACCATACCCACGCAGCATATAAACTCAACACAGCCACTTACCATACCCACGCAGCATATAAACTCAACACAGCCACTTACCATACCCACGCAGCATATAAACTCAACATAGCCACTTACCATACCCACGCAGCGTATAAACTTAACACAGCCACCTACCATACCCACGCAGCATATAAACTCAACACAGCCACTTACCATACCCACGCAGCATATAAACTCAACACAGCCACCTACCATACCCACGCAGCATATAAACTCAACACAGCCACCTACCATACCCACGCAGCATATAAACTCAACGCAGCCACCTACCATACACACGCAGCATATAAACTCAACGCAGCCAGCTACCATACCCACGCAACATGTAAACTCAACACACAAACCCATCCACCAGCCCACACACAAAAGAAAGACTGTAGAAACCTAACCAGGAGACATAAAAGGATAGAAGAACAAGGACATGACAACGGCATAGAAAAATCCTCAGAGGACTTGCTACATTAAACAGAGTTAAACTTTTCAGGAGGCGTGTGATAGGTACACAAGGTACACAAGATGGAATCGCAGGGATGTTTAGACGGTTTCCCCTCCCTCAATGTGTGTACAGGAAGTGGAATGGAAATGACGAAGCCGTGTAGGTGTGCTTCATACATAGCTTCAGGAAGAGTTATGATAGGGTCCACAAGGCTAGAAATAAATCTGGACGCGCAAATTAAGTGGCAGAGCGAATGGAGAGAGAGAGAGCAAGCTCTGAGCCAGGAGTTTCTCCACCAGAGAACGGTGCAGTTAGTGATCAGGGAACTATCACTGCACCTGATCACCTGCTACGCCGAAGTACGAACAGCAGGGACACATCTGTCAGAACTGGTAGAGGGCGGGGTAGAGGACGTGGAGGAGGACGTGGTGGAGGAAGACATCTACAGCCGTCTCACCCTCCACTAACACAGTTCCAGCGGCAGAATCCGAGGACAAATCTGCGAAACACAGGAGGTACAACAAATCCTAGTCCACCCTCCCAGGCACCTAGGCTGTGCTCTCGCTGTCACCGGAAGGGGCACTCTGCCAACAACTGCCTGCGAGATACCAGGTGTAACTACTGCTACAAGAAAGGACATAAGGAGGACCAGTGTCGGAAGAAAAAGGAACTTGACAGACAGGGCCACCTGTTTAGAGACCTGTTCTCAGAACAAACCAGCAGGATCTCTGAATTGGTAAACACTCTCACACGTCACCCACTTAGCTACTCCTATCCCACCCCATCAGGTGGGATTGGGCCTTATACAAGACCACAGACCTACATCCTGCAGCTGCCTCAGTACCCTACCTCTCTCAAGGGCAGGCACCTTACATTCCCTACACACCCACCACCTCAAGCTGACCACTTCATCATGAGGAGCCAGTCTATCAGCATCCTGTCGGCCAACATTAGAGGTTTCATTACTAATGTTGGAGAGCTCACACATAGCTTTGTGAACACTGGGACGTCCCGACATGATAGCTGTTGTTGAAACATTTTTGGATGACAGGACTCCAGAAAATTTTTGCAAGAATTGCTGGCTACACCTCATGGATGAGAAGAGACAGGCAAGGGCAAGGAGGTGGTGTTGCTGTGTGCTTCTCTAAAAGTGTTCATGCCCAGCACATAGATGTTGCCACCCCTACACATCTTGAAATGATGTTCTTCAAGCTCTGTATAAAACACTAGTACCTCTGTACTAGCATGTGCAATGTACAGACCTCAGTGGCAACATGCAGACCCTATCAACTTCCTAATGGAAAATATTGACTCCCTTCTGCTACAACACAACTGTCAACATATTAAAATTGTTGGTGACCTCAACCAGCACCTTATACAGAGGGACTTTGATGACCTTCTTTGCAGTGTTTGACATGAGAAACTTTGTTGATTTCCCTACTCATATCTCTGGCTCCTCCCTTGACCCAGTAGTGAGTGATCTGGCAGAAGGCATAGTCACTTGTCAACCCCTCGGCTACGTTGGATCGTCTGACCACAAGGCTGTTTTTTACCACACTTAAGATCCCAACAGAACGAGGTGAGGAGTCCACACGCACAACCTGGCTATGGGAAAGAGGTAATTGGCCAGCCCTTTGCTCTGAGCTCGCCACCACCGACTGGAATGCTCTTCTCCAGGGGATGTTGACAACCAAGTGAAAGCCTTCACTGGACACATCCTTAATCTGCAACAAGAACACATTCCTCACCGGCAATATGTGACAAAGCCTACAGATCAGCCTTGGTTTGGCTTTCGTTGTAGAGAGGCTGCTACTGCTAAGTACAAAGCATGGCGAAGGTATAAGAGAGACATCCTACCACCTATAACAGGAACTTGCACATGCAAGCCTGTAGGCATATGGGTGATGTTCAAAAGTGGGCCATTACTAAATGGGAGGTGGGACACTAAAAGAAAGTTAGCATCAGGTAGGGTAGGCTCCAAAACCTGGTGGTCCCTGGTCAAGGACAGACAAGGTTATCTGCCTGATGAACTTATTCCACCTCTAAATCGACAGGATGGGACACCTCTACTAGTAGTCAAGAGAAGGCGGACCTCTTTGCTGAACACTTTGCTACCAAAATGCAAGTTCCTGATCCAGCAAGGGACCCTCCTTGGCTAGCTGCAAGAACTGTGTCAAAACTGTCAGTGGTGACAATAAGGCAGGAGGAGGTGCATTTCTTCTTAAATCACTTGACCAAGAAAAGGCTGTGGGCCCAGACAAGTTGAGCCCAAGATTGTTGAGAGATGTGCAGACCAGCTAGCAGCACCTCTAATCGCATCTTTCAGCACTGCCTAGTACAGTGTAAATGGCCCTCTCCATGGAAAGAGGCAAATGTAGTCCCTGTTCACAAAAGAAGAGCAGAGCGAAATCAGCAACTACAGACCAGTGTCACTCCTGTCAATCACTGGTAAGATCCTTGAGACAATAATCTCAAGACAAATGACAGATTTTTTTGACTACCACTCACTACTTTGTGATCGTCAATATGGCTTCAGGAAAGGTTTACTCTGCTGCTGATCTGTTGTTAAACCTCTCCACTAAGTGGCACCAGTCACTGGATGAATCCAAAGTCAGCTGTGTGGTAGCACTGGACATTGCTGGCGCTTTCGACCGGGTTGTGGCACCAGGGCCTCTTAGCAAAACTTCAAGCACTGGGAATTGCAGGCTCTACGCTATGTCTCCTCAGTGATTACCTTCATGGTAGATCTCTAAGTGTATGTCCTCAATGGAACGGAATCAGCAAGGCATCCTATTGGGGCAAGCGTTCCACAAGGAAGTGTGCTGGGTCCACTGTTATGGAATGTCTACTTCAACGACCTTCTTCATCTCATCCCAGAATCACATGCATATGCAGACGACTGTACACTGACATTCACTTATCCAAGAGAAGAAATGCCAGCTGCTCTAAGCTACATCAATCACCAGCTGAGAGCTATATCAGCTTGGGGAAATAGATGGCACGTAACATTTGCACCTGAAAAAAACGCAAATGATGTTCGTCTCTAGGCACCATGATGGTAATGCTGGCGCAGTAGTAAGGATGAATGGGACGATGTTGGCACCTGGAGAAGAAGTTGATATCTTGGGGTGAAATTTGACTCCAAACTAACCATGAAGAACCATGTTGTAAATCTGCAAACAAGGCAGCCAGGAAGCTTACAGCACTTCGCCGTATCTCGCATCTGCTTGACAGTAGGGGTTGCAAGATCCTGTACGAGGCACAAGTACGCTCACACCTTGAGTATGCTCCACTTTCTTGGTTTGCCTGCCCCCCCTCTCATCTGCGACTGCTTGACAGAGTAGAGAACAGAGCAAGACGTCTCATCTCTCGCCTGGACCCATCCTGGATAGATCTGTCATTTCAGCAGAGCCTTCAACATAGGAGGATGTGGGTGGCCTTACTGTTATGTACAAGGCCAATATTGTCAAAATACACACTTGGATCCACTTCGAGGACAGCGTGAAAACAAGCTTTTATGCCACAAGACGGGCAGAAAGCAGCAACTTCACTCTGGCTGTACCCTTCTCCAGAACATCACTCCATCTGAGATCATACATACCAGGATGACTCGAGTATGGAACACATTCGTACAGCATAATGATGTCAACGAGATAACGTCAGTTGATCAAATGAAAATTGCTGGCCCCAGATGGCTCCAACTTCATCCTGTTCCCTACTTGTATGTCTCATAACAAAAATGCTTTCAAATGAGACTGATGTAGGTAAAAGCTCTTAGCTTGCCAATAAAGTTAGGAATCCTTAACCTGTAAATAGCTGTCAATAAGCTAGGGATCCTTAACCTTGTCAAACCCTGTGTAAAAAAAAAAAAAAAAAAAAAAAAAAAAAAAAAAAAAAGGAGAGAGAGAGAGAGAGATGAGAGAGAGAGAGAGAGAGAGAGAGAGATGAGGAGAGAGAAGAGAGAGAGAGAGAGAGAGAAGAGAAGAGAGAAAAGAGAATGCTTGGTATAAAATTGGTAAAAAGAAGGAATTCCAGGAATGAAAATTGACATCCAAGAATGGAAAAATAGCGAAATTTTAGCGATAAGAATACACACACAAAAAATAAAAATCCTTAATGCTTTCGGTCCACCTTTAAAAATACTTTAGAGAAGAAACTAGACACTAAAGATATTTCAGTTTGAAATTCTAACGACAAATAAATCAATCTGGCAGCCTACATGTCTACTTATGGTATTACGATTTTATGAAACATAATTCAATTATAGTCCTGTCGACGATGGGCTTGCTTTTGCCTTTTAAAAATCAATTTGATGGTTAAAATCTCTCACATGAATAAACAGAGCATTAGAATCTTGTCCAGTCCAGTCTTACAAAGAACAGATATAAGTAATTTGTAAAACAAATCTCGTAAAATACATGAAAAATAAATTAAAAGGTTTATTATGAAAACATAAAACGAAAAAATAAAGTATGGTTTAATGGAAGGAGCTAGAAGGCTTGCGATGCATATAGGAATCAAGCCAATCAAAGAACTTGTTAAAGATTCTGGCAGGCCAGAAATGAATATGCAAATGTGAGGAGAGACGAAAAAGAAAGAAAAAAGCTTTGTAAGGGAAATAGAGAAGAGGAAGATTAAACAGGAATCTTTTATTCAAGTTTACAGGAGTAAATATAATGGTAAAAATACAAAGGCACTGAAGGACAGTGGCAAAAATCATTAAGTAGAGAGGGATATATGAGAGGAATTAAATAATAAGTTTGAAAGTTCACAAAAGATATATTAAATGTTGTGGATTTTAATATCAAACTGATGACCGAAATGGAGGGAATTAAAATAAGTGAAGAGGAAGTACACAAGAAAAAATCAATAAAACAAGACAGGTCGCGTCTTCGGTTTCCCAAAAATGTAAAGAAAAAAATTACTTTTTCCACTTTCGAGAA
The DNA here is from genome assembly GCF_026875155.1 of Cherax quadricarinatus. Taxonomy (NCBI): domain Eukaryota; kingdom Metazoa; phylum Arthropoda; class Malacostraca; order Decapoda; family Parastacidae; genus Cherax; species Cherax quadricarinatus. The sequence goes on along the minus strand of NC_069461.1, from coordinate 2,743,846 downwards.
AGGTGATGTAAACTGTCACAGTTATGGAGTCTGGTACACATATGGAGGCTGGTACACGTATGGAGGCTGATACACATATGGAGGCTGATACACATATGGAGTCTGGTACACATATGGAGGCTGGTAAACGTATGGAGGCTGGTACACATATGGAGGCTGATACGCATATGGAGTCTGGTACACATATGGAGGCTGGTACACGTATGGAGGCTGGTACACATATGGAGGCTGGTACACGTATGGAGGCTGGTACACATACGGAGGCTGGTACACATATGGAGGCTGATACACATATGGAGTCTGGTACACATATGGAGGCTGGTACACGTATGGAGGCTGGTACACATATGGAGTCTGGTACACATATGGAGGCTGGTACACGTATGGAGTCTGGTACACATATGGAGGCTGGTACACATATGGAGTCTGGTACACATATGGAGGCTGGTACACATATGGAGGCTGGTACACGTATGGAGGCTGGTACACGTATGGAGTCTGGTACACATATGGAGGCTGGTACACATATGGAGGCTGGTACACATATGGAGTCTGGTACACATATGGAGGCTGGTACACATTTGGGGCTGGTATACGTATGGAGGCTGGTAACGTATGGAGGCTGATACACATATAGAGGCTGGTACACGTATGGAGGCTGGTACACATATGGAGTCTGGTACACATACGGAGGCTGGTACACGTATGGAGGCTGGTACACATATGGAGGCTGGTACACGTATGGAGGCTGGTACACGTATGGAGGCTGGTACACATATGGAGTCTGGTACACATACGGAGGCTGGTACACGTATGGAGGCTGGTACACATATGGAGGCTGGTGCACATGCGGAGGCTGGTACACGTATGGAGGCTGGTACACATATGGAGTCTGGTACACATACGGAGGCTGGTACACGTATGGAGGCTGGTACACATATGGAGGCTGGTACACGTATGGAGGCTGGTACACATATGGAGGCTGGTACACGTATGGAGGCTGGTACACATATGGAGGCTGGTGCACATGCGGAGGCTGGTACACGTATGGAGGCTGGTACACGTATGGAGGCTGGTACACATATGGAGTCTGGTACACATACGGAGGCTGGTACACGTATGGAGGCTGGTACACATATGGAGGCTGGTACACGTATGGAGGCTGGTACACGTATGGAGGCTGGTACACATATGGAGTCTGGTACACATGTTATTGCTGTTCTTACTGCTGAACAGCGGTTTAGTGCCGATGAAGGTAGCGTAGGTTAGCATGATACGGCCGTGGACTAGATTGGCTTTAATTTTGGGTAGGAGTGAGTACACAACGGGCAGTGTGAGGGAGTGACCGCAAGCCAGTCCGTGGGGGGGCACCTGTGTCTAACACGTCGGTCGGTCGAGGAGTGAGAGAGAGTGGTCTGTGCTTCCCACCGACCTAGGTAGGCCTACAGAGGGCAGCACTGAATGCCGCGAAATATGAACTAGTCAGAGCAAACGGCTAGGCTGTGTGCTCTGACAGTACAGGCTGTCTACATTTGCTCGGCCACGCACCTCGCGTCGTCCCGACGCGACAATTACTGGTGGGCCCATAGGTATAAAGGAATTACACTAGCTACCCCAGAGAGGGACTGGCTTTCGCTCACTAGTAAATAAAAAATGGACAAAAAAATGCAACAGGCAAAAAAAAAACTCTCCCATCCAGGGGAAGAGAAAATGGTTTGCCCGCGCTGTTTCATCGAGTAGAGAGCCAGGAGACGTCAGCACTGGAACTAAAATCTTCTATATACAGGTTGTCCGCAGGGCTGAACATCAGTTGACCACTCGTCTACTAACGTTGTTGCACGCTCACATCTGCAAACAATGACTGACAGTAGCTTTTCCCTAAGGTGTGACATGTAACTCAGAGGGCAGCACTGCCCTGACCGTAATACAGGCTTTTTTTCTTTTGTTGTAAACACTGGTGCACATATGTACAATAATACTATATCCATGGAATTCATTACACTCTGGGTACCCTTCTAAAGTATTTACATAATTACATGATGTTGTCCACCCTGACTCTATTATCGACTAGCTATACAATGTGTGTGCATTATACCATTTCTGCAAGCAAAACAATTAGCATAACTAGCGTAGGAGTCAGACAAGTCAGTAGGTACGTCAATGTCACAGAAATGTACTGTTGTCCTGGGTCGCAGGCCATAAGTATGGAGCCTTACTGGGCCGTCTTCCGTACCAGTAGTAGTGGGAGAAGGGATAGACGGTTTGTCCCTAAACATTAGTCTGATCGTGGCGTTGCAACGCACGCGCCTCCAGCTCTGCTTCTGCCTGCATATGGTCCACATACTTCATGTGATCAAGGTGGGCTTCCTTGATAGTTCCCGTAGCAATCTCCCTCACCTCGAACTTATTGCCACGGAGCTGTCGTAGGACACGGTAAGGACCACAAACTTTGGGACAAGTTTGTGCTTTACCTGGGGTCTGCACTGGGTTGAGCAACATAACTTTGCAACCTGGTTCCACTTTGCTTTCCTTGGCGCGGGCATTGCGCTCAGACGTGAACCTATCAGTAGCTTTCATAAGGTTCTCTCGTACCCGCTGGAAGACGAGCTGCGTTGTCCTCATCTTTACTACACTGGGGTTATCAGTATCGTAAGTAGGTCTAGGTGGAGTAAACAGAATTTCATATGGTAAGCGCTTGTCATAGCCATACAAAGCAAAATGAGGTGTTCTCACCGATCGAGCTGTTGAGGGAGGAATTTTAATGTACACTGAACATCTGGGATAGCCTCATCCCATGTAGTACAACTTGGGTTAACGGTTACTCTGAGCACCTCCAGGACTTTGCGATTTGTACGTTCAGCAAGACCATTACTCGCAGGGTGGCGTGGAGCTACTGGCGCTTGATGAATGTTGAATCTGGAGCAAAGATCCTGCATTATGCCATTTATAAACTCAGACCCATTGTCTGACAGAAGGACACGTGGGCAAGTATGACGAAGAACAACATGCTCACGGAAAGCACTAGCGACCGTTTCCGCGGTTTTATCAGGGATGGGTACTAATTCACTGTACCGGTAGCGTCAAGTTATCTACCATTACAAGCAGGTGCTTATTTCCCTTCTCCGAGGTCGAGAAGTTCGTCAACAGGTCGACAGAAGTTCTCTCCCAGGGCTCCTTTGTAATGGGATACTTTAGAATGGGGTTAGGACCTGTAATGGTACCCTTGTGCTGTAGGCAAACAACACACTGGTGTACATGCTTGGCAATGTCCGATGCCATCTTAGGCCAGAAATATTTCATTCGTGCCTGTTTGATACTGCGGTCCTTCCCGGGGTGCGCTACACCTGGGACATTGTGGATCAACCTAAGAGTTGCTGGTATCATGGACTCTGGTATCACCAGTTGGTATACGGTTCTGCCGGGGTCCACCAGCTGTGCAACACGGCACAGTACTCCTTGGTTGACCACTAAATCCTTCAGTGGAACGGGAGACTTGACCTGTAAGTCAACGTCCTCCTTGGTAAGGAAACGAAGGACTGGAGACCACACAGGGTCCTGTCGTTGGGCTCTCTCGAGATCCTCAACAGAGAACGAATTGCCGACACTCACGAATGCTATATGTCTCGACAGGGCATCAGCTACAACATTTTGCTTACTGGGACATAGCAAATTTCAGGGTTGTAGTCATTGAACGTGAGCGACCACCGAGCATGCTTTCCCGAGAGGTTCTTATTTGCAAAAGGGCCAATAAGGGTAAATGATCTGTATAAATCTTGATAGGATAATGATAGATGATATCCCGAAAATGACTCAGGGCCCATACAATGGCTAAAGCTTCTAGCTCTGTCACTGAATAATTGACTTCCGCTTTAGTAAGAACACGGCTAGCATAGGCAATAGGCTGTTGTTTACATTAGATTCCTGTGACAAGACTGCACCGATGCCAACTTTGCTGGCATCAGTCGTCAAGGTAAATGCCTTGGTGAAATCAGGGAATCTAAGGGTTGGGGCTGATGTTAACTTGTTCTTAAGAATGACAAAAGCTCGTTCCTGATCGCACGTCCACTCAAAAGGGGCATCCTTCTTGAGTAAGCGTGTCAGGGGTGCAGCAATGGTGGAGAAACCTGCGATAAAGGTGCGGTAGAAACCCGCCAGGCCTATGAAGGACCGGACTGCATCCGCCGTCATGGGTCTGGGGAATTTCTGCACGGCCGAGATTTTAGACTCGTCCGTCTTTATGCCATTCTGAGTTACTACGTGACCCAGAAATTTTATTTCCTTCCGGAGGAAATGACATTTGGAGAGCTTTACCTTAAGATTTGCCTGAGCTAGCCTGTCCAATTTCCCTGTCAAGTTTCTCAAGATGTGACGGGACATCTTGCGACATGACTATGAGATCATCCAGGTAGACCATGAGCGTGCCACCTAGGAGGGTACGGAAAATTGTCGTCATCAAACGACTAAACGTGATTGGGCTTCCGCGCAAGCCGAAGGGCATCCTCCTGAACTGGTAATGACCAGTTGGCGTAGAGAAAGCTGTCAACTCTCTGCTCTCATCATCGAGGGGGATCTGCCAGAACCCTTGAAGAAGATTTAAGAGTTGAAAAGACCTTATTATCGCCAATGTTCTGCAACAGGTCGTTCAGAACTGGCAATGGAAAACGGTCTGGGATAGTACATGCATTCAGTTTCCTGTAATCGATAACAGGGCGCCAGGTTCCGTCTTTCTTGGGAACCAGAATAAGGGGAGCATTCCACGGGGAAGTGGACTCCTCAATAACTCCATCACGGAGCATCCGTGTAATGAGTTCTTCGGCGAAGACTCTTTGCGCATGTGGCAGGCGATACGCAGGTACATAAATGGGTTTAGTACCTTTGTCAAGTGGAATACGGTGAGAGATCAGTGGGTCAAACCCATCGACTCCCCATCTAGTGCAACTGCAGAACGTGCACGATTGAGAACCTGGAGAAGTTTTGGGACCTCTTCAGGATAGTCTGTCAAAGCTAGATCATCTTCCTGCACTGGCCGGGTGTTGGAAGAGTCAGCAGCATACTCGCCTGGGAGAACTGCACTCACAAGGAAGTCAGCTGGGGCTTCACCCTCACTCTCACCGGGAGAGGGAATCTGACAAGGTCGACAAGTGAGGTATTCTTCCGCAGGGGAAATTCTCGACTATGCATGTTGACAACAAGGACTTGCAACTTACCACGTTGCACTGTGTGCAAGGATGGTTCAAGGGAGAGGCCCTTGACTCGGCATGTGTCGCTGTCAACCAGCACATGGTCTCCTTCAAAAGCTCTGCTCACGTACACCGTAACAGGAAGTGAGCGAGTTAGCTGACAAAGTGACGTCATAACTTTGTACAAGCAGTAACTCTGCTCGCTGATGCCATGACACGAGTCAGACAGTCGCCTGCCGACAGGGATACTGCGGCTTGACAACTGCTGGTCTCTACAACAGCGTCAGAGTTAGAGTGAAGGTTTAGACTGGGCGTCCCCAGACTGGGTTTCACTGGTAACTACGCGCTGATGGCCAGGAGGTGATGGGCAACGAGCTCTACTACGAGGTCGATCAGAACAAGAGACCGACCCCGGGGAGAATGTGCTATGGAAACCACCGGTTTCCAACGATTCTAGGCACTGTGCATACTCTGAGACAGAAGTAGCACGTAGTGGATCCTAAGCGCACGCCCAGAAGGGCACATCCACTCCGTTGAATTCCGCTTTCCACTCAGCTGGATCTAAACGGATCCTAAGATCTGCCATGGTTTTGAACCCTATGAGCAGGTCACCATGGAAAACAATACCATCTACGACTAAGAATTTTGCGGACAGCTTGTGACCCTGGACCACAAATTCTAGCGTTGTGCGACCGCGAACCGTCAGCGGTTTACCTGAGACTCCTCTCAAGGTCTGAATGGCGGGACGGCTCTGTCAACATGGCCGCGTGAAGGCCAATGTCTCGGAAAAAAGTGGAGCGGACAATGTTAACCACCGAACCTGTATCTAGGAAAAGCTGAACAGGCTTATTGTGGACAGTGGACTCGATGAGCGGTCCACATGGGTTGTCATACCGAACATGAAGGCATGACAGGCCGACGAGATCCCCGGAGTCACAGCTGCTCGAGGCTCGACACTTGTTGATGAGGCTCGACCTGGAAGGTACGGTACGAGTCTCGGCAACAACGTCAAGACACTCGGTTTCCTCACTGTCGGCAAGCGTATCACTGCCCAGGGCGGCGAATGCATTGCGGACAGGGACGGAATACAGCGACTCCGACAGGGTTACTATGTCTTTCGCTGGTTTTGCGGACGCGCCTCTTCCCCCGAACTAGTGGAAGGGCTTCTACGAGCACGTGCATTGCGCGACGACTGCTTGCTCCACTCAGCTGACAGTATACTTCGCAGCTTGTTACACTCATGGGAGGTATGACTGGAAGTATTGTGGTAAACACAGACTCCCTCGCGAAGCTGAGCATGGGGACGGTGACGGTTACCTTGATACTGAACATGGGGACGGTTATGGTTACTGGGATACTGAGCATGGGGACTGTTATGGTTACTTTGCGGGGACTTAGGTTTGTAACACTCCGATCGGTAGTGCCCTCGTTTGCCACAGTTGAAACAAGTCACTACACGCTTAGCGGGTGAGGTTGGGGGTGGTGTCTGCTGGCGACGTTTCGCCCTGGTCCAGGAAGTCGATGACTGCCTTTTTGTATGAGACCGACTGTTGTTACTGTGGTCAATATTTTTACTTAGGCGCGTGTTAGTGGGACTGGGGTTAGAAACTTTGTGGGCTGGCTGTCTGACAGCGCAGCAAAAGTGACTTCCGGCTGCGACCTCGGGTCACTGTGGACGGCACGGAAGGATGGGTAGGGGATCATCCGCAAAGCGGCAAACCTTGCCTTGCTCGGAAGGCGGCTTGAGCGAGTCGATGGCGTCATATGCACCCAGGACGTCGTGCTGAGGGCCGAGTCCTAGCGCATCAATGGCAGCCCAGAGGTTAGGGGCGGCATCCCTCCGCATGATGCCGACAGCCAGCATGGGGATGATGTCTTTAGCAGCAATACGACCATCACCATCCACCCACTTAGTGGAGTTGATGGCATCAGTAAAGTCCGTTTGGCGGCTTGCTCGAACCGGCAAACGCAAGCCTGTGATTGTTTATATTTTTGGGAGTTGAGTGGGGGAAAGAAGAGACAGTAGGGGGATGGAGTTAAAGTGAGGGGGGTTTGAATGGGAATATTACCTGAAAGTCAGCAAACCAGTAGTTTACTAAGAGTCAACGCCTCCTGCCCATTTCCATGTGTTATCCTGTTGATATTTTGCTTTGAAATACTGCAATTAACACAAAGCACGCGGAACAAGATGGGATTGGTACACTAGGCAGGCTGTCTAACGTGATAGTAGCTAGGCAGACTGTCTAAATAGGGATAGTAGCTAGCATGCCAGAGTAAGCAGGGATGATAGCAGCAGGCAGGGGTAAGGAGGTATGGTATTAAGCCAGTCAGGCCAGGGTAACAGGGGAAAAAAAAATGTTTTTTTTTGGGTTTTTATAAATAAAGCCAGGAGGCAGGGGTAAGAAGGGATGGTAGTCAGCAGGCGGGTAAGGAGGGATGGTAGCCTCAGCAGGCAGGGTAAAGCAGTGATGGTAGTCAGCAGGCAGGGTACCAGGGATGGTAGCCAGCAGTCCAGAGTATGCCAGGGTGGTAGCCAGCAAGTCAGGGTAAACCAGAGATGGTAGCCAGCAGGCAGAGTAAAGCAGAGGTTGATAGCCAGCAGGCAGCGGTCAAGCAAGGATGGTAGTCGCAAGCAGGGTACACCAGGATGGTAACCAGCAGCAGGGTAACCAGAGATGTAGCCAGCAGGCAGAGTAAGCAGGGTATGGTAGCCAGCAGGCAAGAGTAAGCAGAGTGGTAGCCAGAAGTCTGACATCGTTCCATCGCATCCCAAAAATCTCAAACAAAAAAATCGCTCTCATTTTTCTGCTGGTGTATTTTATTTGCTCAACTTGTTCTCTTCAGAAAGTTCAGACAGAAACTTAGCATCTTCCTCCTCAGTTTTCCCTTCAAAAATTCCCCATCCCTCCAAGAAAATGTAAGCCATTGGATCTCATGGCCAAAAGCAATGATAATTAATTATTAGCGGGAAACCTCTGGCCATGCGTCGGTTAGTTTTTATATACAACAAAACTGGGAAACTCTGCAGTATTCTGCTGACCTATTCATATACATGTTACGTATTTTGGAACATCAGTTGCGTGGTAAAGTATGGCAGAACCTGAGTGATAAAGTAGGGCACCTCATAAGTCTATTAACAGTTCCATTTTTCCCATATACAATCTATCTTTTCGATAATTGTTGTCGCAGTTTGTTTTAGTATTTCGTAAGGTGAAGTCTAGCATCTTTCCGTAATTCATAAATAAATAAATTTATCAGTTAAATTTATAATTCATAATATTAATTTAATTTATGTGTTTAAGTTATGCCATGAGTTAAGGAAAGGACCATAGACTTCCATTACGAAAAAGAAAAAAACAATTGCGCGGTAAGTAATTATGGAAAAGGGTTAGGATTATAGTGGGAAAAATGAATATGTTATTATAAGACGAGGGATAACTTAGGTGCCTTATAAAGTAGGCAAGAGGATATTGTGTGTATAACACTGGAGACTGTGATGTAATGTTTTCGCAGCTGGTAAACTGAAAACCAGACACTTGTACAACATTTGGAATTTTTAGTGGTATACGTTTTCGCCAGCAGTTTGCTTCTTCAGGGTTGTTACAGAGAGTGAGAACGGTGAAAGATGAGGAGGAGAACGGGGTTATGGGTCAGTTCTAGAGGTGAGACTTACTATATGATATATATACGTAAAAGCAGAACCCACGGGGGTAGTTGAATGATAGTTCCAGTAGTGATGTTCCTTCATGACGTGTTTGCTGATACTTCGCTTCCTCTTTTTGCATCATTCAACTCAACCCATCCACCGTGTTGTTCTTGCAATCTTTGCATAAATTGTATATAGGGTGGACACCATCCTATATTAAAATATTTATATATATATATATATATATATATATATGTATATATATATATATATAATATATATTTTATATATATATATATATAGATATATATTTTTTTTCTTTTTCATTATCACACTGGCCGATTTCCACAAGGCAGGGTTGGCCCGAAAAAGAAAAACTTTCACCATCATGCACTCCATCACGTCTTGCCAGCAACAAGGGTGCTTTACACTTACAGTTTTAAACTGCACATTAAGCACCCTCATCAGAGTGCAGGCACTGTACTTCCCCATTCTCAGGACTCAAGTCCGGCTGCCGGTTTCCCTGAAACCCTTTCATAAATGTTACTTTGCTCTCACTCCAACAGCACGTCCAAGTATTAAAAACCATTCGTCTCCATTCTCTCCTCTCAAACACGCTCACGCACGCATGCCTGTATCCAGAATTGTGCTATATTGCACACAAAATAAAATTAATAAAAATGCAAATTTTTATAAATTCAAGAACTATGGCAAAGGTTAACTGTTGTTTTTAGCAGGGTGTACATGGACAAAAGAAATAAATGGCACAAACCACAAGGGTCAAAATTAATTAACTTCACAAGGAATTTTGGTAATTAATGGTAAAATATAAGCAGGTTCCCAAAATTCCTACCCAATGATTGGGTATACAAAATAAGCACACAAATGCAATGCACAATAGGTGAATATTTCACTGATAAATATATAGAATATATGGAGAGCAAATTAATTGGGGAAAAAAGAAAAGTTTAATGGGCTAGGCACAGATTGTATCACTGCAGGATAGAATAAACTTAAAATACTTAGGCTTGAAGATTACACTTATTAAAGAAAAAAACACTAACAAACAGAAAAACAGTGCAAGGGTGTTCAATCAATTCTGTGGCTATTGCAGGTGCAACTAACAAACATATTCAGCACACAGGATTACATTGAAAACTGTATAGCGAGAGCGTAAATTGTTATAAATGTTTAAACACTGAACGCAATTTAAATCAAGGACTGAGGTGCAAGAAGCAGAATAAATAAAAACTGTGAATTTAAAATGTAGGAGTGCTAAAGAATAAATTTAAAAATTTAAGCTGTAGGTAAGTGGCAAATTGTGCACTGATGACACTGAACAATTTACTGAAGTATGGCTGCAGTTAACTAACTGTTTGGTGCAGGACAGTTAAAATAATGTCACAAATATTAGGTAAATGCTATGGCGAGTCACTGTTTAAGCTTATCTTTGTGTGCAGAGTGGGACGTATGGAAGGGTGCAGCAGGTGGTCCTGGATCTATCAGTGATGCTACAGTAAACACTACACGCCGCATCTGTAGCATTTTGTATATCCTATGGGCTCAATGTTCGTAGGAAAAAAAATTATCGAAAGACTTGGGCAAAGAATCAGGAAGGACCGGTGGTAAAATCTGTGGAGGTATTAGTTATTAGAGGCGTGAACCAACATGCTGTGTGTTGGTTGTTTACACTGGCAAGCGTGTCTGGGCGCGTGACTGACTGCGGCTTCAGCACACGGAGGAACAAAAGACTTTTACTGCACTACTACGAACGTGCTAAAACTAGCTTAAGTGGAACTTTGACTGGGACGAGTAAGTTTTACTGTAACTAAATCACTGGGCGAACCAGAATGGTGTGAATGGGAATAAAAACAGAAGGGAAAGGGGAAAAAAAAAAAAATTTAAACCTGGGGCAACACAAAAAAAAACTGCACTGGCTGGATGATACGAAGACCGTCTGAGTTGTTGTAGACATATGATGAGTCACGAGCTGCTGTAGACGTGAACTGAGCTGGTTAGGGGCTAAGCCGTCTGGGTTCCCACGTGGTTAGCCAGGTAGAACTTCTTGGAGGAAACTGGGAATAAAACAACACACATGGACGCGGCGAGACGCGACGTCGTTGCGTTAGCAGAGAAGGCTGTAGAGAGGTGTGGTGTCGTTTACACGCTGATTAGGGTATAAAAACAACCCCAGAGATGCATCGTGGTCACTCGTGGTAGCACACGAAGCCACACAATCTAAACGAACCTCACCTCTACTTCTTGTAGCTGAGAAGGTGCGTAGGGACGATTGTAGGCGGCAGGAGAATGGTTGCTGGAGAGTGTTGTCGGGCTGTAGAGAGGTGATGAGGTGAAAACCGTGATGCTAAGGTGGAGTTGACGCACCGTGACGCCTATGTCCAGATTTTGGGGAAAAATCTAGACGAAGATCTAGTATCGGGTCCGTCACAGACGCTGGGCAGGAAGTAACAGAATAACTCTTTTGGCCAGCTAGGGTGGTGGATGACGACGGATGAATGTTGACTGGCGTCGGACGTTGGTGTTGACCCCTCCACCTGAAGAGCTCAAAAGTGCGCTGACTCCGGCTCTGTCACATCGGTTATTGCTGTTCTTACTGATGAACAGCGGTTTTGTGCCGATGAAGGTAGCGTAGTAGCTATGATACGCCGCTGGATAGATTGGCTTTAATTGGGTAGGAGTGAGTACACAACGGGGCAGTGTGAGGGATGTGACCGCAAGCCAGTCCGTGTCGGAGGTGGGCCACCTTGTGGTTCTAACACGTCGTGTCTGGTCGAGTGAGGAGAGAGATGTGGTCTGTGGCTTCCCACCGACTAGGTAGGCCTACAGTGGGCAGCACTTTGAAATGACCGCGAAATATGAACTAGTCAGAGCAGACGGTAGTGTTGGGTGCTTGACAAGTACAGGCTGTCTAAAACATACGGAGGCTGGTACACGTATGGAGGCTGGTACAATTCATATGGAGGCTGGTACACGTATGGAGGCTGGTACACAACATGAAGGATGGCCACACATGGAGGCTGGAACACACATGAAAGCGGGTGCAAACATGGAGGGCTGGTGCACACATGCGAGGCTGCCACACACAGGGGGAGGCTGGTGCTCACACACATGAAGGCTGGCACATCACATGGAGGCTGTGCACACATGGAGGTCTGTGTGCACTACATGAAGGTTGGACTCACACATGAGGCTGGCACATCACATGGAGGCTGGTAATACACATGGAGGTTGGCACAACATGGAGGCTGGCACCCACATGCAAGGCTGGCACACGCATGAGGCTGGCACCTCCACAGGGTTGCTGGCACACACCATGGAGGCTGGTGCACACATGGAGGCTGGTTGCACCACCATGGAGGCTGGTATCACACATGGAGGCTGGCACGACACATGGAGGTGGCACACACATGGAGGACTGGTGCACAACAAGGAGGCTTGGTACACACATGGAGGCTGCACACACATGGACGGCTGGGCACACACATGGAGGCTGGTGCACACCATGGAGGCTGGCATCACACTGGCGGCTGGTGCACAGCACATGGCAGGATGGTACACACATGGAGGCTGGTACACACATGGAGGCTGGCTACAACATCATAAGGCTGCACACACATGAAGGCTGCACATACACATGCAGGGCTGGTACACTCGTGGAGGCCGGTGCTCAAACTGTGAGGCTGGTACACACTTTGGAGGCTGCACTACACCCCTCACCCAATTGGGGGGAGGCTGGCCACACAAATGCAGGCTGGCACACACATGGTAGGATGGTGCCACTCAATGGAGGCTGGCACACAATGGAGGTGGCACACACATGAAAAGCTGGTGCACACCTGGAGGCTGTGCACACATGGAGGCATGGAACACATGAAGGTGGCCACACAAATGAAGGTGGCACACACATGGAGGCTGGTGCACTTATGAGGTGGGCACACACATGTAAGGATGGCACCACACAATGGAAGGGCCTGGTACACACATGGAGGTTGGCACACACATGGAGGCTGGCTCACTCACATGATGGATGGCACACACATGAGAGGCTGGCACTACAAGGGAGGCTGGCACACAGCATGGAGGTCTGGTGCACACATGGAGGCTGAGTGCACACATGGAGGCTGTTTTACCCCCCCACACATGGAGGGCTGGGCATCACACATGGAGGCTGGCACACTAAATGGGGCGGGTGCACACATGGAGCGGTAAACATGGAGGCTGGCCACACATGGAGGCTGGCACACACATGGAGGCTGGTGACACATGGAGGCTGGCACACACAGGGAGTGGTGGTGACCACATGGGAGGCTAAGGTACACACATGGAGGCTGGTACACACATGGAGGCTGCCACACACATGAGGTGGCACACACATGAGGATTGCTCACACATGCAGGCTGGTACACACATTGGAGGCTGGTGCACACCATGGAAGGCTGGTACTACACATGGAGGCTGGCACAGACACTATGGAGCTGGCACACACATGCAGCACGGCTGGCAAACATGGAGGGCTAGGTGCACACATGGAGGCTGGCCGCACACATGAGGCTGGCACACATGGACGGGCTGGCGCACACATGAAGGCTGCACCACATGGAGGCTGGCGGCTCACACATGGAGGCTGGCTCACTCGATGATGGCTGGCACACCACATGGAGGCGGTGCCTAACATGGAGGCTGCGCACACATGAAGGCTGGCACCAACATGGAGGCTGGCGCACACATGGAGGGCTGGCGCACACATGAAGGCTGGCAACACACATGGAGCTGGATGCACACATGAGCAGGCTGGCGCAACACATGAAGGCTGGCACACAACATGGAGGCTGGCGCACACATGGAGGCTGGCGCCACACCATGAGGCTGGCATTACACATGAAAGGCTGGCGCACACATGGAGGCTGGCACCACCATGAAGGCTGGCATACACATGAGGCTGGCGCACACATGAAGGCTGGCATTACACTTGAAGGCTGGCGCACACTGGAGCTGCGCACACATGGAGGCTGGCACACACATGAGGGCTGGTACTCCATGGAGGGGGCACACACTTGGAGGCTGGTACACACATGAAGGTGGCAAACAATGAAGGCTGGAAACACACATGGAGGGCTGGCACACATCATGAGAAAGCTGGTGCACACATGGAGGTGGTGCAACATGGAGGCTGGCACAACATGAAGGCTGGCAACTCATGAAGGCTGGCACACACATGGAGGCTGGTGGCGCCATGGAGGCTGGTTCACACATGAAGGCTGGCAACACAATGAAGGCTGGCACCTTGGCACACACCATGGAGGCTGGTTACACACATGGAGGTGGGACACACATGGGGCTGGCACACACATGTAGTCTGCACACACATGAGGCTGGCACCACACAGGGAGGCTGGCACACACATGGAGGTGGTGGAACACATGGATGGCTTGAGCACACAATGGAGGCGGTACACAACATGGAGGCTGGCGCACCCATGGAGGCTGGCGCACACTGTAGGCTGGCATACACAGGAAGGCTGCGCACATCATGGAGTGGCGCCACACATGGAGGTGGCGCACACATGAAGGCTGGCATACACATGAAGGCTGGCACACCACATGAAGGCTGGCACACACATGGTGGCTGGAAACACACATGAAGGCTGGGATCACATGGAGGCTGGCGCACACATGAAGGCTGGCGCAATGAAGGCTGGGCATTACACATGAGGTACCTTGTCCACACACATGAAGGCTGGCACACACATGAAGGTCTGGCACACACATGGAGGCTGCACACACATGGAGCGCTGGGCACTCACCCATGAAGGCTGGCACACACATGAGGCTGGCACACACATGGAGGCTGGCACACACATGGAGGCTGGCACACACATGGAGGCTGGCACACACATGAAGGCTGGCACACACATGGAGGCTGGCACACACATGAAGGCTGGCACACACATGGAGGCTGGCAACACACATGAGGCTGGACACACATGGAAGGCGGCACATACACATGGAGGCTGGCACACACATGGAGGCTGGCACACACATGGAGGCTGGCGCACACATGGAGGCTGGCACACACATGGAGGCTGGCACACATGAAGGCTGGCACACACATGAAGGCTGCTACCACCATGAGGCTGGCACCTCACACAATTGTGCAGGCTGGCCACACCACATGAGGGCTGGCTCACAACATGGAGGCGGGCACACACATGATATGGCTGGCATCACCATGGAGGCTGGCCACACATTGAAGGCTGGAACACACATGAAGGCTGCACATACCATGAGAGGCTGGCCACACCATGAAGGCTGGAAACACACATGAAGGCTGGCACAACATGGAGGGCTGGCACACACATGAAGGTGGTACACACATGGAGCTGGACACACATGAAGGTGGCAACATGGAGGCTGGCACACACATGAAGGCTGGCGCACACATGGAGGCTGGCACACACATGAAGGCTGGAACACACATGAAGGCTGGCACACACATGAAGGCTGGCACACACATGAAGGCTTGGCACTCACATGAAGGCGGCACAACAATGGAGGCTGGCGCACCACATGGAGGCTGCACCACTTGGAGGCTGACTCACTTGAAGGCTGGCGACAATGAAGGGGCTGGCGCACACATGAAGGCTGCACACACATGGAGGCTGGCACCACACATGAAGGCTGGCACACCATGGAGGGCTGGCACTACACATGAAGGCTGGCACACACCTGGAGGCTGGCACACACATCGAGGCTGGAACAACTTGGAGGCTGGCACACACATGAGGCTGGCGCACACATGATAGGTGGCGCAACATGAAGGCTGCACACACATGGAGGCCTGGCACAAAATGAGGTGGGCAAACACATGGAGGCTGGCACACACATGAAGGCTGGCACACACATGGAGGCTGGCACACACATGGAGGCTGGCACACACATGGAGGCTGGCACACACATGAGGCTGGCACAAACATTGGAGGTGTGGCACACACATGAGGCTGTCGCACAACATTGAAGGCTGTGCGCACACTGAAGGCTGGACACACATGGAGGGCTGGTGCACACATGGATGCTGCACACACAAGGAGGCTGGTGCACACAGGAGGCTGGTACACACATGGATGGCTGGCACTACACATGAAGGCTGGACACAATGGAGGCTGGCATCACATGACGGCTGGCACACACTGGAAGGCTGGCACAAACATGGAAGGCTGGCGCACACATGAAGGCTGGCGGCACACATGATTGGCTGGCCACACATCCATGGCGGGGGCTGGTGACACATGGAGGCTGGCAACACATGGAGGGCTGGTGCACACATGAAAGGCGGCACACACATGGAAGGCTGGCACAAACATGAGGCTGGAACACATTCAACCAATAACTAAAAAAAGGTTTGCCAGTGAAAGCGTTTAAACTATATAACTCGTCTTGAACATGCGTTAGTAAAAATATTGTCTATAAACCAATATAACAAAGTGGATTAGAGGACTTAAAACTCACTTACAAAAATATTTATTTTTCTGCTTGCAGAATCATTTAAGTTTGATGAGAAGAGTTTGGAAATTCTACTGAATATTCTACTGAAAATTCCCCGTCTCCATCCACCTATCCCATGTAAAGATAATTTAGAAGTTGCTAAATATAAGGAGGAATAAGAGGCAAAATTATTACAATGGATGAGAAACCTTGTTAAAAGAAAAAGTCGTCTGTAGGGATGACGTCACCACATGCGGGGAGAATGAAGAAACGGTACGTGTCACAACTTGCAGGGGAGCCATGAAGAACAGTACGTGTCACATCTATGCAGGGAGACCATTGAAGATCAGTTGTGTCACAACATGCAGGGAGACATGAAGAACAGGACGTGTAACTTGGGGGAACATTGGAAGAAACACGTAGATGTCACACATCGGGGAGCCGTGTAGAACAGTACGTGTCACAACATGCGGGAGCATGAAGAACAGTACGTTTACAACATGCAGGGAGCCATGTAGAACAATGTACGTGTCACAAATGCGGGGAGCCATGAAGAACAATACTGTCATCAACATGCGGGGAAGTCATGAAGAACATGTACGTGTCACAACATCAGGGAACCATGAAGAACAGTACGTTTCACAACATGAAGGGAAACCATGAAGTACAGTACGTTTCACAACATGCGGAGGAACCATGAAAGAACAGTAGGTGTTCACAAAAACATGCAGGGAACCATGATGAAATAAGTGTCACAAACATGCAGGGAACCATGAAGAACAGTAGTTCTGTCACAAACATGCAGGGAACCATGAAGAACGTAGTGTCATAAACATTGCGGGAACCTGTAGAACAGTATCCGTGTCACAACATGGCGAGGGAAAACCATGAAGAAACAGTTGTTGTTCACAACATCGGATGTAATTCCTTTGGTACGACGTATCAAAAAGGAATTTAATACTCTATGTAATTATGTCTACAGATGTTGCAAAATCCTGTCATTTAAAAAAAAATAGATTACGACTCTAAATTCTCTACAAGATAATGTGACATATTGAGGAAATTAGAGTGTTAAATGGAGGATGAAAATTAATGGTGATAAATATCATGTAATGGAAATGAGGAAAAAGCGAAACCGGATACATAAAGCCTGACCAAAACCTAGAAATTTTCTCAGAGAGAAAGTTGGGATCCTAGGCGGGTACTACAAGTAAAAAAAATAGATAGCACAATTGCATAAACAAAAATCTGTGAGGAAATACGAATAGCAAACAAATAGCTTTCAAATATATGGATGTTAGAGAATCTATAAGATAGAAATGCTAGCAATATAATTATTTGGCACAAATAGAGGGAATATTCAGCTACGATGAAAGACTGAAAATGGGGGGGTAACATGATACCTCACGATATAAGGTCATAATTACGGGCATGTAAGGCTCGGATAAAACAGTTTTCACATACCTGCAACAGAGATAACGAGAGGAACAACAGCTCGAATTGAGAAGAAAGTGGAGCGGAAGGAATACAGAAGGGCTTTTCTTTGCAAATAGCATGGTAGACCAGGAATGTTTTATACCAGACTGTGGTAGGACCAGGGAATTGATTTATACCGGCATGTGGAAGTGCCTGCTCGCATTAAATATATAAAATGTGATGAACAAAAATATTAGTGAAGGTCATCACGAGAACTGCAATGGTCATTTAGATACAAATAAGAAACACTAAATGGGTTAAAAGGACTAGTACAGCATGCAAGCACTCACACACACACACACACACTCACTCACAACACTCACACACATCACACACCACACCACACACACACACACACAACACACCACACCACACACACCACCACACACCTGTGTGACGTGCGTGCGCGTGCTGTATTTACTAATCCACAGAGGCGGGCGAACTCGAAATCCTCTTGTGAGGGAAGCAGCGCCTTGGGGCACACCTACGTCTCCTCACCTGACCTACACTTTACACTCTCCGGCTCCTTCAGTAATTCCACTGAGCGTTTTTATTTACATTATTTTGTTGTTTTATTCGCGAATTAAATACTGTAAAATACTCAACACGATAAATATTTTCATGGTTAAAATTGCAGGTTGCATAAAACACTGGTAGAAACATATACACGCCGGAACTTCTTCCATATAATAAATACATAATTTAGTTAGTAAATCAATATATTTGAAAGCGTTTTCTCTGTGTTTGGAAACCTTAACTGGAGAAAATAATATTTTATATATATTTGTTATTACTATTACTACTAAATTTTCTTAATCTTTATTTACAATACCAACCTAATAAACCGTAGAGAAAAAAAAATCGCGAGTCAAACCCCACCAGTGGTATATGGCTTGTTTGCATCGTGTCATTTCGATCGTGAGTCAAACCGTTAGAGAGCGTGGGAACTGGGAAATTATTCAGGTTTTCCTGATGGATATGAGGGTAGCTCCAATTCTTTAGACGACGAAGTCTTTTATCAGGTCTAGGCACACTCCTCGGACGTTATGATGTAAGGCTATAATTTGTGTGTTATTATTTAGAATTACGATTATAACTAGTTAAACATGACTGTGTCATTTTAAAATGACATAGTAGTGGACCCATCAGGGAACGGTAATGTGTGTGTGTGTGTGTGTGTGTGTTGTGTGGTGTGTTGTGGGTGTGTGTGTGTGTGTGTGAAACACATAATTTTGTTGCAAGGGACGCATATCAACTCCTTGGACCTTGTGTGTGTGTGGGCGTGTGTGTGTGTGTGTGTGTGTGCTGTGTGTTTGTGTGGGTGTACTCACCTAATTGTACTCACATAATTGTAGTTGCAGGAGTCGAGACTTCAGTCCTGGCCCAGCTCTTCATGACCACTGCTAAGTTCTCTCTCTGCTCTATCAGCTTTGTCATACCCTGTCTTTAAACTATGTGAGTTCCTGCCTCCACTACGTCGCTTGCCGACTATTCCCTTCCTAACTACTTATGACTGAAGAAATACTTCTAAACATCCTTTGACTCATCTGAGTCTTCAGCTTCAATTGTGACCTTTGTTTCTGAGTCCCATTCTGGTCATCATGTCTCTGTCCCCTTGTCTATTCCACGCAATATTTTGTATGTCGTTATTATGTTCCCCTGACCTTCCTGTCCTCCAGTGTCGTCAGACCGATTTTCCCTTAAACCGTTCCTTCATAGGAACATTCCCCTTAGCTCGGAAATAGCCTTATTGCTACCTTTGAACTTCTCTATTGCATGACGTGTTTGGACCTAGGTGTGGGTTCCAAACAGGTGCCTGCGTACTCCAGTATGGGCCTGACGTACATCAGTGTATAAAGTCTTTGAACGATTCCTTACAGATGGTACCGGAACGCTATTCTCAGGTTTGCCAAGCGCCCATAAGCCGCAGCAGTTATTGGTTAATGTGTGCTTCTGGCGATGTACTCGGTATTTATACTCACTCCTCGGTCTTTCTCCTTGAGTGAGGTGGTTTGCAGCCTTGGCCACTAGGCTATACTCTGTCTGCGCCCTCTCCGTCCTCCGATCTTCTGGACTTTGCATTGGCGAGGCTAATCTAAATTCTAGAGCCAGTTTCTGGACCACGCATCCAGCTGTTCCAGGTCTCTTTGTAGACCTATCTGCGTTCCGCGTCTTCTTATTTAATTCTCCTCTTTAACTTCACATCTGCAAACTGGGACAAATTCTGAGTCTATCCTTCCGTCATATCGTTCACATATTAACAGAGAATACCATGGTCCCTGTGGGACCTATCGTCACCGGCCGCCCACTGTGATACCTCATCACGGACCTTGACTCGCTGTGCCTCCCCAATTAGGTATTCTCTGATCCATTGCAGTGCCCTTCTGTTATATGTGCCTGTTCCTCAAGCTTTTGTACTAATCTCTTTTGAAGAACTGTGTCGAAGGCCTTCTTGCAATCCAAGAAAATCGCGAATCAACCCACCCTCCTCTCATTTCTTCTTCAGTTAATTGTCATAAAACTCTTAGTAGGTTTTGTTGGCATGGATTTGCCTTCCATGAAATCCGCATGGCTGTCGTTCATAATCTTGTTTCCGCTCCAGGTGCTTTACCACTCTTCCTTCCTGATAATCTTTCGAAGAAAACTTTGCATGCTATATATGTCAGTGACACTGTTCCGTTAATTTGGTGCTTCATTTCTTGGTCTCTTTCTGACAGATGGGGACTACATTTGCTTCTTCCATACCTCAGGAAGTTGCCCCAGTTTCAAGGGAAGTGTTGACGATTTTGGTTAGTGGTACACGTAATGTCTCCTGCTACTTCACTTATGGGACCACGGAGAGATGTCCGTTCCCACAGCCTTTGGAGGCATCAAGATCACTTAGGAGCTCTCCATTTCCTCCTCAGTTGTGTGTATTTATCATATACTTGTTTTTATGTATATCCCTTGTTGACGTTACCCCAATGTTTTGTCTTGCAGTGTCACCTTCAGCCTCCACTGTGTGTGGTTTGTATGTGTTTGTGTGTGTATGTGTGTGTATGTGTATGTATGTATGTATGTGTGTGTATGTATGTGTTGTGAGCATGCGTGTATTCCCGTAATTGCACTCACCTAATTGGTGTTGCAGGGTAGGTTTCATAGCATCCAGGCCCAGACTCTTTATTGATCGCTACTAGGTCCACTCTTCTTAATGCTCTATGAGCTTTTATCATACTTCTTTTTAATGCTATGTATAGTCTGACTCAACTACATCACTTCTTCCAGGACTATTTCACTTCCTGGACAATTCTATGGGGACTTGCAGAAACACATTTCTTAACATCCCTGTGACTCAGTGGTCTTCAGCTTCCAATTGTGACCTTTTGTTGCTCTGTGGTCCCATCTTTGAAAACAATCCTGTCCCTTGTATCCACTGTGGCAATTCCTCTCAAGTATATTTTTTAATGCCGTTATCATGTGTCTCCCTATCCCTTCTGTCCATCCAGTACTGTCGCAGGTCGATTTCGCTCTAACCTCTCCTCGTTAGACATACCCCAATTAGCTTCGGGACTGCCCCGGGTCTTGTTGCAAAACTTTTGCACTTTATCTAATTTCTTGACGTGCCTTAACAATGTATGGGATTCCAAACTTTTGACTAATTTACTCCATTATGGGGCTGACGTGCACGGTGTCAGAGTCGTGAAACGATTCCTCACTAAGGTGTCTGAATGCTATTATTAGGTTTTCCCAGGCACCATATCCGGGAGCAGCAGTTATTTGGCTGAAGTTGCACTTCAACATGAGATGTTGTTTCGATGTTATACCTCACCCCAATATCTTTTTCCTGATGAGGTTTTCAGTCTTCGGCTTTCCTAATCTGTACTCGGCGCGT
This sequence comes from Cherax quadricarinatus, assembly GCF_026875155.1. Classification (NCBI taxonomy): domain Eukaryota; kingdom Metazoa; phylum Arthropoda; class Malacostraca; order Decapoda; family Parastacidae; genus Cherax; species Cherax quadricarinatus. Next base: position 2,722,171 of record NC_069461.1, on the reverse strand, counting down.
CTTGCTTTGCCTTCTCAATCTTCTGCATTGCATTTGGTGGGGATAAAACTCCTAGGAACAAAGTTACTGAATCATGGATGGCAGCCTTGTCAGATCTCCTATGTAGTCCTGCCTGATCTTCATCCAACTGATTCTCTTCATTAGATTCCTTCTGCAAACACTTCTGTGTTTATCCCTTCCGTCACGTCATTACCATATACAGAAGCAGCTCCGGTCCCTAGATCTGACCCTGTGGAACCATGTTCGTCAACGGGCGCCCCACTACGACACTTCGTCACATACCATGACTGTTGTTGCCTCTCTGTAAATATTCTCTGATCACTGACAATGTCTTTCCTGTTATGCGTGCCTGAAAACACTATTGCTTTTACAAATGATCTCTTCTGTGGGGGACTGTGTCGAAAACTTCTTGCAGTCTAAGGAAAATGCAATCTTACCACCCCTCTCATCTTCTCTCTTGTCTTACTTCGTTACCTTGTGTAAAGCTCAGTAGTAGGTTCTTATGACAGATGATTTCCCTTTCTGAAACGTGCTGGATGTCGTGTATTAGCTTGTTCTTCTCTAACTGATCCACTATTCCCCTTCTGATAATCTTGTCTCATTACTCTCCTATACATTTCAGTGACACTAGGTATGTAGTTTAATTGGGACTACATTTGTCGACTGTCTTCCTTCACCATCAGGTAATCTCAGCTGTTTCATGGATGTGTTGAAGATTGTTGTTAGTGGCGCCACACAGCGCCTGTGCTTCTCTCTCAGGCCCCACCGAGAAGTGTCTAGTCCCACGCCTTTGAGGTCGTAATCTAGTTCATTAAACTACTCCTGTAGTAGTGTGTTTGTGTTTGTGTGTAATTTGTTTCAACTTGTTAAACTCCAGAGAACTTCACAAAATGCGGTCAGCAAGCATTTCTGCAACAGAGACACTGAATCTGACTTGATCTAGACACAATGGTAATGTCAAGGTTTACTGGATTCAAAGCATGGACAAACGTCAGGTGAGAGTGACAGAACACTCTATGTCGTCTTTTCCACGTCAAGATAATATAGTATGACAAAAAGTGCTGTGCGATGTAACTTTGATGTAGAGTGCCAGTTCGAATCTTGTTAAGGACATATATATATATATAATATATATTATATATATTATAATATATTATAATATATATATATATATTATATATATATATACATATATTATATATATATATAGTTATATTATATATATATATAATTATTATATATATATTTATATATATATAATATATAAACTATATATATAAGATTATTATATATATTTATATATATATATATATATATATATATATATGTATGCGTTGCCGAATAGGCAGAACTTGCGGTTCTTGCTTAACTAGCAACGCTCATCTTGCCATAATAGGACAAGTGAAAATTTGTGTATACAATAATTTGCCAAAAATCATTCTGAACCTAACGAAAAAAAAATACCATTTATTGAGTTTGTTTAGTATTAAATTAATCGTAAACAAATCTAAAATTGATTTCGTTGGGTTAGGCTAAATTAAATTGCTCTGTGTTATAATAAAGGTTAGGTTAAGTTTTCTAGTGTTTGGTGTGCAAGAAATTAAAAATTTTACATTAACTTTAATGATAAAAAATATATCTTTAAACGTATAAGATAAAAAATTTCAGAAAAGACTTAATTTTAAATGAGTTCTTGCTCTAATTGACATGTTTTAACATATTCGGCACGACATATATATATATATATAATATATATTATATATAATATATATATATATATATATATAAAGATTTATATATATATATATTATACACACACACACACACAAGTGATGCACCATTGAGCTGTTAAATTGGAATGCGTGTGATTGTTTATATTTTTGGGAGTTGAGTGGGGGAAAGAAGAGACAGTAGGGGGATGGAGTTAAAGTGAGGGGGGTTTGAATGGGAATATTACCTGAAAGTCAGCAAACCAGTAGTTTACTAAGAGTCAACGCCTCCTGCCCATTTCCATGTGTTATCCTGTTGATATTTTGCTTTGAAATACTGCAATTAACACAAAGCACGCGGAACAAGATGGGATTGGTACACTAGGCAGGCTGTCTAACGTGATAGTAGCTAGGCAGACTGTCTAAATAGGGATAGTAGCTAGCATGCCAGAGTAAGCAGGGATGATAGCAGCAGGCAGGGGTAAGGAGGTATGGTATTAAGCCAGTCAGGCCAGGGTAACAGGGGAAAAAAAAATGTTTTTTTTTGGGTTTTTATAAATAAAGCCAGGAGGCAGGGGTAAGAAGGGATGGTAGTCAGCAGGCGGGTAAGGAGGGATGGTAGCCTCAGCAGGCAGGGTAAAGCAGTGATGGTAGTCAGCAGGCAGGGTACCAGGGATGGTAGCCAGCAGTCCAGAGTATGCCAGGGTGGTAGCCAGCAAGTCAGGGTAAACCAGAGATGGTAGCCAGCAGGCAGAGTAAAGCAGAGGTTGATAGCCAGCAGGCAGCGGTCAAGCAAGGATGGTAGTCGCAAGCAGGGTACACCAGGATGGTAACCAGCAGCAGGGTAACCAGAGATGTAGCCAGCAGGCAGAGTAAGCAGGGTATGGTAGCCAGCAGGCAAGAGTAAGCAGAGTGGTAGCCAGAAGTCTGACATCGTTCCATCGCATCCCAAAAATCTCAAACAAAAAAATCGCTCTCATTTTTCTGCTGGTGTATTTTATTTGCTCAACTTGTTCTCTTCAGAAAGTTCAGACAGAAACTTAGCATCTTCCTCCTCAGTTTTCCCTTCAAAAATTCCCCATCCCTCCAAGAAAATGTAAGCCATTGGATCTCATGGCCAAAAGCAATGATAATTAATTATTAGCGGGAAACCTCTGGCCATGCGTCGGTTAGTTTTTATATACAACAAAACTGGGAAACTCTGCAGTATTCTGCTGACCTATTCATATACATGTTACGTATTTTGGAACATCAGTTGCGTGGTAAAGTATGGCAGAACCTGAGTGATAAAGTAGGGCACCTCATAAGTCTATTAACAGTTCCATTTTTCCCATATACAATCTATCTTTTCGATAATTGTTGTCGCAGTTTGTTTTAGTATTTCGTAAGGTGAAGTCTAGCATCTTTCCGTAATTCATAAATAAATAAATTTATCAGTTAAATTTATAATTCATAATATTAATTTAATTTATGTGTTTAAGTTATGCCATGAGTTAAGGAAAGGACCATAGACTTCCATTACGAAAAAGAAAAAAACAATTGCGCGGTAAGTAATTATGGAAAAGGGTTAGGATTATAGTGGGAAAAATGAATATGTTATTATAAGACGAGGGATAACTTAGGTGCCTTATAAAGTAGGCAAGAGGATATTGTGTGTATAACACTGGAGACTGTGATGTAATGTTTTCGCAGCTGGTAAACTGAAAACCAGACACTTGTACAACATTTGGAATTTTTAGTGGTATACGTTTTCGCCAGCAGTTTGCTTCTTCAGGGTTGTTACAGAGAGTGAGAACGGTGAAAGATGAGGAGGAGAACGGGGTTATGGGTCAGTTCTAGAGGTGATACTTCCCTATATATATATATACGTAAAACAACCACGGGGGTAGTTGAATGATAGCTCCAGTAGTGATGTTCCTTATGACGTGTTTGCTTGAACTTCTTCCTCTTTTCTGCATCATTCAACTCAACCCCCTCCACCGTGGTTGTTTTGCATCTTGCATAAATATGTATATAGAGGTGGACCCATCCTATATATAAATATATATATATATATATATATATATATATTATATATATAATATATATATATATATATATATATATATATATATAATATATTTTTTTTTTTTTTATTATCACACTGGCCGATTCCCACCAAGGCAGGGTGGCCCGAAAAAGAAAAACTTTCACCATCATTCACTCCATCACTGTCTTGCCAGAAGGGTGCTTTACACTACAGTTTTTAAACTGCAACATTAACACCCCTCCTTCAGAGTGCAGGCACTGTACTTCCCATCTCCAGGACTCAAGTCCGGCCTGCCGGTTTCCCTGAACCCCTTCATAAATGTTACTTTGCTCTCACTCCAACAGCACGTCAAGTATTAAAAACCATTCGTCTCCATTCTCTCCTATCAAACACGCTCACGCACGCCTGCCATAAAACCTCCATTTACCCCCTCCCTCCAACCTTTCCTAGGCCGACCCCTACCCCGCCTTCCATCCACTACAGACTGATACACTTGTAGTCATTCTGTTTCGCTCCATTCTCTCTACATGTCCGAACCACCTCAACAACCCTTCCTCAGCCCTCTGGACAACCGTTTTGGTAATCCCGCACCTCCTCCTAACTTCCAAACAACGAATTCTCTGCATTATATTCACACCACACATTGCCCTCAGACATGACATCTTCACTGCCTCCAGCCTTCTCCTCGCTGCAAACATTCATCACCCATGCTTCACACCCATATAAGAGCGTTGGTAAAACTATACTCTCATACATTCCCTTCTTGCCTCCAAGGACAAAGTTCTTTGTCTCCACAGACTCCTAAGTGCACCACTCACCCTTTTCCCCTCATCAATTCTATGATTCACCTCATCTTTCATAGACCCATCCGCTGACACGTCCACTCCCAAATATCTGAATACATTCACCTCCTCCATACTCTCTCCCTCCAATCTGATATCCAATCTTTCTTCACCTAATCTTTTTGTTATCCTCAAAACCTTACTCTTTCATGTATTCACTTTTAATTTTCTTCTTTTGCACACCCTACCAATTCATCCACCAATCTCTGCAACTTCTTTTCAGAATCTCCCAAGAGCACAGTGTCATCAGCAAAGAGCAACTGTGACAACTCCCACTTTATGTGTGATTCTTTATCTTTTAACTCCACGCCTCTTGTCAAGACACTCGCATTTACTTCTCTCACAACCCCATCTATAAATATATTAAACAACCATGGTGACATCACACATCCTTGCCTAAGGCCTACTTTTACTGGGAAATAATTTCCCTTTTTCCCTACATACTCTAACTTGAGCCTCACTATCCTCGTAAAAACTCTTCACTGCTTTCAGTAACCTACCTCCTACACCATACACCTGCAACATCTGCCACATTGCCCCCCTATCCACCCTATCATTCGCCTTTTCCAAATCCTAAATGACACAAAGACCTCTTTAGCCTTATCTAAATACTGTTCACTTATATGTTTCACTGTAAACACCTGGTCCACACACCCCCTACCTTTCCTATATATATATATATATATTATATATATATATATATATATATATATATATATATATATATATATATATATATATATATATATATAGTCGTGCCGAATATGTAAAACTGGTCAATTAGCAAGAACTCATTAAAATTAGGTCCTTTCCAAAATTTTCTCTTATACGTTTAAAGATATATTTTTTCATTAATGTTGATGCAAAAATTTTTAATTTTGCACCAAAAAGGGAACTTAAAAAACTTACCTAACCTTTTTATAACAAGCGCAATTTATTGTAGCCTAACCCAACTAAATATATTTTAGATTTGTTTACAGTAATTTAATATTAAACAAACAAAGTGAAATATATTTTTTTCGTTAGATTCAGAATGATTTTGGCGAAATTATTGCATTCACAAATTTTCACTTGTCCTATATGGGAAGATGAGCGTTGATTTTTAAGCCAAGATCGCAAGTTCTGCCTATTCGGCACGACATATATATATATATATATATATATATATATATATATATATATATATAATATATATATTAATATTATATATATTAATATAATATAGATATATATATATAAATTATATATTTATATAGTAGGTTGGTAGACAGCAACCACCCAGGGGGTACTACCGTCCTGCTTAAGTGAGTGTGCAACGAAAGCCTGTAATTGTTTTACATGATGGTAGGATTGCTGGTGTCCATAAATAATAACAAAAAGGCACAATACCGTGACTGGAACGATACACAAATAACCCGCACATAAAAGACAGAAGCTTACGACGACGTTTCGGTCCGACTTGGACCATTGACAAAGTCACACTAACAGAGGAGGAGCAGGACGGCTATATATAGGCAGGAAGAGGTGGAGGTAGTAGTAGTGGTAGTAGTAGTGGTGGTAGTAGTACAAGGATTGTATATAATACAATCCTGTACAATTATGTGCGGGTTATTTGTGTATCGTTCCAGTCACGGTATTGTGCCTTTTTGTTATTTATTTATGGACCCCGCAGTTAAGCGTCATATTCTCTCCAACTTTTTTAATGTTCTTCCCTCTTTTAAACCCCTCTTTCGATCTTATGAGGCTGCTCTTATTGCTACCCGGCGTCGTAAGAATCAGCTTCGCTTCCTACGTGACTGTCTTGCTGAACAAGTTCTGCCACCTTCCTTCTCCCACTTCCTGAAAACCAACCCACTGGGCACTCCCTTTCCTGATCATGCCCGTCTCCTACTTCAACAGCTCATTCTTTCTACTAAATCACAGGTTGAAGATGCCTTCTTTACTCTCCGTCAACGTCAACGTGCTCTCTTTGCGGCTCTACCACAGGATCTCTGTAACCTTCTCTCTACCATTGCCTTTGACACTGCTCGCCTGAATGCGCAAATTCATTCTTCCAAACTACAAAATAAACTTCAAACGTCTCATCTCAGCTAGCCCTTGGTCTAAATTCTCCCTCACTGACTGTGTTACTAATCTGTCTTCTGTCTCACTCTCTCAGTATGAGCTTGAACTTCTTGGTTTTGGTCTTTCCTTTGCCACTTCGCCTACTCCTCGCGCTGGTATTTCCCTGATTAGCTCTTTGATTCCTTTCGTCAATCTCGCTTCCGTAATCTTCCTGACTTGTCCACTTTTCGTGGTGCTCTCCTTCCTGCTCTTGTTAGTCTGTTTTCCAAGAATCACCACCTTCCACGCCGTTACCAACTTGCCCTTTCTTCTTAAATCTAACACTAACATTGTCATACTATCTTCCGACAAAGGTAAATTCGGTAGTTATCCTTGATCGCGAGGATTACCTCCGTAAAGCTGAATGTCTTGCTCTCATGACTCACGCACCTACACTCCTCTCGTTTCCACCCTCTTGATCGCATCAAGAGAACTTTCAACAAAAAACTAAGGACTCTCTCCGACCTCTGTCCTCCTGACTTTGACCTTGTTCAACGGTTTCGTGTCATCTGTCCCTCTTTCCTATTTTCTATGGCCTTCCCAAAAACTCATAAACCTGATATTCCTCTTCGTCCTATCATATCCTCTAGAGGTTCTGTCTCTTATTCTCTTGCTTCTTGGCTGGCAAAAACCCTCACTCCCTCTCTTGGTACTTTTTCTCCTGCCCACCTCCGTCACTCTCAAGACTTCATTGAACGGGTTCGCTCTCTCCCAACCTGTAAGATGCTTAGTCTTGACGTTGAGTCCCTCTTCACCAATGTCCTCTTGATGATGTCCTTGATTTCCTTAGAGAGAAGGCCCATGAAGGGTTTCTTCATCTCCCTATCCCACTGATGTCTTTCTTGATCTGATCCGCCTCTGTGTGGACTCTAACTCCTTTTCCTTCCAAGGGAAATATATTCCCAAACCTTCGGTGTCGCTATGGGCTCTCCTCTCTCTCCTGTCCTTGCTAATCTTTACATGGAATACTTCGAGACTGTTCTTCTCCTACCCTCGATGTGCAACCTTCACTCTGGCTCCGCTATGTGGATGACATCTTTGCTCTGTGGCCTCATGACTCCAGTCTCTTCCAACCTTTTCTTGAAGCTCTTAACAATCTTGCCCCTTCCATTAAGTTTAAAGCTGAATGGGAATCTAATTCCTTACTTCCTTTCCTTGATGTCCATGTCCACCGCTCAGATACAGGTTTTTCCTTTCCGTTTACCGTAAACCTATGCACAGTGGCATGTACATTCACTACTTTTCCTATCATGCTTCCCCTGTCAAGAAAAGTGTTCTTATCTCCCTCTTTCTCCGTGCCCTCCGCATCTGTGATCCTCAGTTCCTTCCAGCAGAAATTTCCACTCTTTATAATTCGTTCCTCCCGTCTTGGCTACCCTTCCCATTTCATAGACTCTGCCCTCTCACGTGCTAAACGCAATTTCTTCTCTCCCAAACTCTCTACTCATGGGAACTCTTCTATCCTCTGCCTTCCCTACATTTCCGGTCTTTCTAATCTCAACAATTCTCTCCGTCCCTTAGACATCAAGCTTACCTTCCGCCAGACTAACACTCTTCGCACTAATCTCGTTCATACATCTCCTCCCTCTACAGATGTTCCTGGTGTCTACTCTATTTCTTGCTCCTCCTGTCCTCTTCAATACTTTGGGAAAACTGGTCGATCTCTTTCTGACAGACTTAGGGAGCACAAAAATAGTGTTAGGCTTGCCGACACTAACAATGCTCTTTTCTGTCACGTCAGAGATCATAACCATCCTATTGACTGGTCTTCTGCTAAAACTGTCTTCCCTACTTCCAACTCGAACAGTCGCCGTCTAGTTGAATCCTCTCTTATACACAACTTTCCTTGTATGAACCTTAGCCCTGGCTTCGTCTCTGTAGATGCCTTCCTCTCCCACTACATTGTAAAATGCTCCAAACTTCAGAACACCCGTGACTTAACCTGAATCCTGAATCCTCATTTTTTTTCTTCTTCTTCTTCTTTTCTTCTTCCTCTTCCCCTTTCCTCTCTCCTTTTCTCCTCTGGGTTGTCTTTCTCTCTCCTGTCTCGTGTTTCTGTTCCTTCTTTATTTTATTTCACCACTTCCCCTTTCACGCACCTCGGTGCGCTTGCTCTCCCTCTGTGGGTTTCTAGCTCTCTTGCAGTGCTCCCCTTCCTTTGTATTTGTCTGGCTCGTCTTCCTTATTTCCCACTTCTACCACTACCACTACTACTACCTCTTCTTCTTCTACTACATCTACTGATGAAATTAGACACATGTGCGGCGTCTGGTTGTCTTTGTTGCGGACGTTTCGCCATCCAGTGGCTGGCTGGATGGCGAAACGTCTAAGGTGGGGATGCCCGGGTGTTGTGCATGTGTCATTTCATCCTGTCGGTATTATATACAATCCTTGTACTACTACCACCACTACTACTACCACTACTACTACCTCCACCTCTTCCTGCCTATATATAGCCGTCCTGCTCCTCCTCTGTTAGTGTGACTTTGTCAATGGTCCAAGTCGGACCGAAACGTCGTCGTAAGCTTCTGTCTTTTATGTGCGGGTTATTTGTGTATTGCTGGTGTCTTTTGTCTGTCTCATAAATATGCAAGATACATGTACGTCTTGCTACTTCTACTTACACTTAGGTCACACTACACATACATGTACATGTTTATTTATACACACTCATCTGAGTTTTCTTTGATTTTATTCATAATAGTTCTTGGTCTTATTACTTTTCCTTTTATATCCATGGGGAAGTGAAATAAGAATCTTTCCTCCGTAAGCCATGCGTGTTGTAAAAGTCAGCTAAAATGCCGGGAACAATGGGCTAGTAACCCCTTTTCCTGTAATAAATTACTAGAAAGAATAATAAGAAAATTGTCAAAGTGGGAAGTCTGAATGTGCGTGGATGTTGTGCAAATGATAAGAAGAGAGATTCTGGATGTTATGAAGAGAAGAAGCTGGATGTCCTGGCTTTAAGTGAAACAAAGCTGAACGGGGTGGGGAGTTTCAGTGGGAGAGGAATAAATGGGATTAGGTGAGGGGTTTTAAATAGAGTTAAGAGCTAAAGAAGGAGTAGCCATAATGAAGGATAAGTTATTGCAGGAAAAAGAGGACTACAAATGTATTAATTCAAGGATTATAGTGGAGTAAAATAAAGGTTGGATGTGAAAGTGGGTTATAGTAAGCGTATATGCACCTGAAGAAGAGAGAAGTGTAGAGGAGAGAGAGAGATTTTGGGAAATGTTGAGTGAATGCGTGGGGAGTTTTAAAACCCAAGTGTGAGAGTAATTGTTGTTGGGGATTTCAATGCTAAAGGGGGCAAAAATGTTGTGGAGGGAGTAGTAGGTAAATTTGGGGTGCCAGGGGTAAATAAAAATGGGACCCTTTAATTGAGCTATGTGTAGAAAGAGGTTTGAAAATTTAGTAATACATATTTTATGAAGAAGAGGATAAATAAATATACAAGGTATGATATAGCACGTAATGAAGTAGTTTTTTTAGATTATGTTTTTGGTGGATAAAATATTGATGGGTAGTCCCAGGATGTACACGTTTTTTAGAGGGGCAACTGATATATCGGATCATTATTTAGTTGTGCTACAGAAGAGTAAGAGGTAGATGGGAAAAGAAGAAAATGGCAACAACAAGCAAGTGGGAGGTGAAAGTGTATAAACTAGAGGGGGAGGAAGTTCGGTGAGATACAAGGAACTATTGGCAGAAAGGTGGACTGGTGCAAGTATGAGCAGTGGCGGGTTGAAGAGGGTTGGAATAGTTTTAAAAAAGCATTATTAGAAAGTGCCGCAGAAGTTTGTGTTATAGGAGGGTGGGTTTCAGGAGGAAAAGGAGTGATTGTTGGGAAAGAAAGAAGAAAAGGTGTGATAAAAGAGAAAAAGTTAGCTTATGAGAGGTTTTTACAAAGCAGAAGTGCTATAAGAAGAGTAGAGTATATGGAGAGTAAAAGAAAGGTGAAGAGAGTGGTGAGAGAGCGCAAAAGGAGAGCAGATGATAGAGTGGGAGAGGCACTGTCAAGAAATTTTAATGAAAATAAGAAAAAAAATTTGGAGTGAGTTAAACAAGTTAAGAAAGCCTAGGGAACGTATGAATTTGTCAGTTAAAAACAGAGTAGGGGAGTTAGTAGATGGGGAGATGGAGGCTTTGGGTAGATGGCGAGAATATTTTGAGGAACTTTTAAATGTCGACGAAGAAAGGAAGCGGTAATTTCATGCACTTGCCAGAGAGGTATACCATCTTTTAGGAGTGAAGAAGAACAGGATGTATTAGGGAGGTGCGTTAGGCATTACGTAGAATGAAAGGGGGTAAAGCAGTTGGAACTGATGGGATCATCACAGAAATGTTAAAAGCAGGGGGGGATAGTGTTGGAGTATTTGGTACTTTTGTTTAATAAATGTATGAAAGTGGGGAAGGTACCTAGGGATTGGCGGAGAGCATGTGTAGTCCCTTTATATAAAGGGAAGGGGGACAAAAGAGATTGTAAAAATTATAGAGGAATAAGTTTACTGAGCATACCAGGGAAAGTGTAGGGTAGGGTTATTATTGAAAGAATTAGAGGTAAGACAGAATGAAGGATTGCAAATGAGCAAGGAGGTTTCAGAGTGGGTAGGGGATGTGTAGATCAAGTGTTTACATTGAAGCATATATGTGAACAGTATTTAGATAAAGGTAGGGAAGTTTTTATTGCATTTATGCCCCTCAGGGAAGGTTCATTGATGCTGGTGAGAGGCTCTTGATTTAGGGAATTGGATCTGTACTCCAGTTCCCCGAATCAAGCCTGAATGACTTCCACATCCCCCCCAGGCGCTGTATAATCCTACGGGTTTAGCGCTTTCCCCTTGATTATAATAATAATAATATTGCATTTATGGATTTAGAAAAGGCATATGATAGAGTGGATAGAGGAGCAATGTGGCAGATGTTGCAAGTTTATGGAATAGGTGGTCAGTTACTAAATGCTGTTAAGAGTTTTTATGAGGATAGTGAGGCTCAGGTTAGGGTCTGTAGAATAGAGGGAGACTACTTCCCGGTAAAAGTAGGTCTTAGACAGGGATGTGTAATGTCACCATGGTTATTTAATATAGTTATAGATGGGGTTGTAAAAGAAGTAAATGCTAGGGTGTTCGGGAGAGGGGTGTAATTAATTTATAAGAAATCAAATATAAAATGGGAATTGACACAGTTGCTTTTTGCTGATGATTCTGTGCTCATGGGAGATTCTAAAGAAAAATTGCAAAGGTTAGTGGATGAGTTTGGGAGTGTGTGTAAAGGTAGAAAGTTGAAAGTGAACATAGAAAAGAGTAAGGTGATGAGGGTATCAAATGATTTAGATAAAGAAAAATTGGATATCAAATTGGGGAGGAGGAGTATGGAAGAAGTGAATGTTTTTAGATACGTGGGAGTTGATGTGTCGGCGGATGGATTATGAAGGATGAGGTTAATCATAGAATTGAGGAGGAGAAAGAAGGTGAGTGGTGCGTTGAGGTATATTTGGAGACAAAAAACGTAATCTATGGAGGCAAAGAAGGGAATGTATGAAAGTATAGTAGTACCAACATTCTTATATGGGTGTGAAGCTTGAGTTGTGAATGCAGCAGCGAGGAGGCGATTGGAGGCAGTGCAGATGTCCTGTCTAAGGGCAATGTGTGGTGTAAATATTATGCAGAAAATTCGGATTGTGGAAATTAAGAGAGGGTGTGGAGTTAATAAAAGTATTAGTCAGAGGGCTGAAGAAGGGTTGTTGAGGTGGTTTGGTCATTTAGAGAGAATGGATCAAAGTAGAATGACATGGAGAGCGTATAAATCTGTATGGGAAGGAAGGCGGGTTAGGGGTCGTCCTCGAAAAGGTTGGAGGGAGGGGGTAAAGGAGTGTTTTGTGGGCGAGGGGCCTGGACTTCCAGCAAGCGTGCGTGAGCGTGTTAGATAGGAGTGAATGGAGACGAATGGTATTTGGGACCTGACGATCTGTTGGAGTGTGAGCAGGGTAATGTTTAGTGAAGAGATTCAGGGAAACCGGTTATTTTTATATAGCCGGACTTGCGTCCTGGAAATGGGAAGTACAATGCCTGCACTCTAAAGGAGGGGTTCGGGATATTGTTGAATGATGAAAGTATTTTCTTTTTGGGGATTTTCTTTCTTTTTTGGGTCACCCAGCCTCGGTGGGAGACGGCCGACTTGTTATATATATATATATATATATATATATATATATATATATATATATATATATATATATATATATATTATATATATATATATATATATATATATATATAATATATATATATATATATATAATATATATATATATATATATATATATATATATATATATATATATATGTATGTATATACGTCGTGCCGAATAGGCAGAATTTGCGATCTTGGCTTAAATAGCAACTCTCATCTTGCCGTATAGGACAAGTGAAAATTTGTGTATGCAATAATTTCGCAAAAATCATTCTGAACCTAACGAAAAAAATATATTATTTGATTGTGTTTTTTAGTACTTAATTATTGTAAACGTATTTAAAATATATTTAGTTGGGTTAGGTTAAAATAAAATTATCTTGTTATAATAAGGTTAGGTAAGTTTTCTAAGATTCTTTTGGTGCAAAATTAAAAATTTCTACATTAACATTAATGAAAAAAATATATCTTTCAATGTATAAGAGAAAATTTTAGAAAGGACTTAATTTAAAATGAGTTCTTGATAATTGACCAGTTTTACATATTCGGCACGACATATATATACATATATATATATATATATACATATATATATATATATATATATATATATATATATATATATATATATATATATATATATATATATATATATATATATATATCCCATATATATGGGATGCTTAAATGTGCGTGGATGTAGTGCGGATGACAAAAAACAGATGATTGCTGATGTTATGAATGAAAAGAAGTTGGATGTCCTGGCCCTAAGCGAAACAAAGCTGAAGGGGGTAGGAGAGTTTCAGTGGGGGGAAATAAATGGATTAAATCTGGAGTATCTGAGAGAGTTAGAGCAAAGGAAGGGGTAGCAGTAATGTTAAATGATCAGTTATGGAAGGAGAAAAGAGAATATGAATGTGTAAATTCAAGAATTAAGTAGATTAAAGTAAAGGTTGGATGCGAGAAGTGGGTCATAATAAGCGTGTATGCACCTGGAGAAGAGAGGAATGCAGAGGAGAGAGAGAGATTTTGGGAGATGTTAAGTGAATGTATAGGAGCCTTTGAACCAAGTGAGAGAGTAATTGTGGTAGGGGACCTGAATGCTAAAGTAGGAGAAACTTTTAGAGAGGGTGCGGTAGGTAAGTTTGGGGTGCCAGGTGTAAATGATAATGGGAGCCCTTTGATTGAACTTTGTATAGAAAGGGGTTTAGTTATAGGTAATACAAATTTTAAGAAAAAGAGGATAAATAAGTATACAAGATATGATGTAAGGCGAAATGACAGTAGTTTGTTGGATTATGTATTGGTAGATAAAAGACTGTTGAGTAGACTTCAGGATGTACATGTTTATAGAGGGGCCACAGATATATCAGATCACTTTCCAGTTGTAGCTACACTGAGAGTAAAAGGTAGATGGGATACAAGGAGAATAGAAGCATCAGGGAAGAGAGAGGTGAAGGTTTATAAACTAAAAGAGGAGGCAGTTAGGGTAAGATATAAACAGCTATTGGAGGATAGATGGGCTAATGAGAGCATAGGCAATGGGGTCGAAGAGGTATGGGGTAGGTTTAAAAATGTAGTGTTAGAGTGTTCAGCATAAGTTTGTGGTTACAGGAAAGTGGGTGCGGGAGGGGAAAAGAAGCGATTGGTGGAATGATGATGTAAAGAGAGTAGTAAGGGAGAAAAAGTTAGCATGTGAGAAGTTTTTACAAAGTAGAAGTGATGCAAGGAGGGAAGAGTATATGGAGAAAAAGAGGGAGGTTAAGAGAGTGGTGAAGCAATGTAAAAAGAGAGCAAATGAGAGAGTGGGTGAGATGTTATCAACAAATTTTGTTGAAAATAAGAAAAAGTTTTGGAGTGAGATTAACAAGTTAAGAAAGCCTAGAGAACAAATGGATTTGTCAGTTAAAAATAGGAGAGGAGAGTTATTAAATGGAGAGTTAGAGGTATTGGGAAGATGGAGGGAATATTTTGAGGAATTGTTAAATGTTGATGAAGATAGGGAAGCTGTGATTTCGTGTATAGGACAAGGAGGAATAACATCTTGTAGGAGTGAGGAAGAGCCAGTTGTGAGTGTGGGGGACGTTCGTGAGGCAGTAGGTAAAATGAAAGGGGGTAAGGCAGCCGGGATTGATGGGATAAAGACAGAATTGTTAAAAGCAGGTGGGGATATAGTTTTGGAGTGGTTGGTGCAATTATTTAATAAATGTATGGAAGAGGGTAAGGTACCTAGGGATTGGCAGAGAGCATGCATAGTTTCTTTGTATAAAGGCAAAGGGGATAAAAGAGAGTGCAAAAATTATAGGGGGATAAGTCTGCTGAGTATACCTGGTAAAGTGTATGGTAGAGTTATTATTGAAAGAATTAAGAGTAAGACGGAGAATAGGATAGCAGATGAACAAGGAGGCTTTAGGAAAGGTAGGGGGTGTGTGGACCAGGTGTTTACAGTGAAACATATAAGTGAACAGTATTTAGATAAGGCTAAAGAGGTCTTTGTGGCATTTATGGATTTGGAAAAGGCGTATGACAGGGTGGATAGGGGGGCAATGTGGCAGATGTTGCAAGTGTATGGTGTAGGAGGTAGGTTACTGAAAGCAGTGAAGAGTTTTTACGAGGATAGTGAGGCTCAAGTTAGAGTATGTAGGA
Organism: Cherax quadricarinatus; assembly: GCF_026875155.1. NCBI lineage: Eukaryota > Metazoa > Arthropoda > Malacostraca > Decapoda > Parastacidae > Cherax > Cherax quadricarinatus. Next base: position 2,706,650 of record NC_069461.1, on the reverse strand, counting down.
AAGAGGGAAAATTATTTCCCAGTAAAAGTAGGCCTTAGACAAGGATGTGTGATGTCACCGTAGTTGTTTAATATATTTATAGATGGGGTTGTAAGAGAAGTAAATGCGAGTGTCTTGACAGGAGGCGTGGAGTTAAAAGATAAAGAATCACACATAAAGTGGGAGTTGTCACAGTTGCTCTTTGCTGATGACACTGTGCTCTTGGGAGATTCTGAAGAGAAGTTGCAGAGATTGGTGGATGAATTTGGTAGGGTGTGCAAAAGAAGAAAATTAAAGGTGAATACAGGAAAGAGTAAGGTTATGAGGATAACAAAAAGATTAGGTGATGAAAGATTGAATATCAGATTGGAGGGAGAGAGTATGGAGGAGGTGAATGTATTCAGATATTTGGGAGTGGACGTGTGAGCGGATGGGTCTATGAAAGATGAGGTGAATCATAGAATTGATGAGGGAAAAAGAGTGAGTGGTGCACTTAGGAGTTTGTGAAGACAAAGAACTTTGTCCTTGGAGGCAAAGAGGGGAATGTATGAGAGTATAGTTTTACCAACGCTATTATATGGGTGTGAAGCATGGGTGATGAATGTTGCAGCGAGGAGAAGGCTGGAGGCAGTGGAGATGTCATGTCTGAGGGCAATGTGTGGTGTGAATATAATGCAGAGAATTCGTAGTTTGGATGTTAGGAGGAGGTGTGGGATTATCAAAACTGTTGTCCAGAGGGCTGAGGAAGGGCTGTTGAGGTGGTTCGGACATGTAGAGAGAATGGATCGAAACAGAATGACTTCAAGAGTGTATCAGTCAGTAGTGGAAGGAAGGCGGGGTAGGGGTCGGCCTAGGAAAAGTTGGAGAGCGGGGGTAAAGGAGGTTTTGTGTGCGAGGGGCTTGGACTTCCAGCAGGTATGCGTGAGCGTGTTTGATAGGAGTGAATGGAGACAAATGGTTTTTAATACTTGACGTGCTGTTGGAGTGTGAGCAAAGTAACATTTATGAAGGGGTTCAGGGAAATCGGCAGGCCGGACTTGAGTCCTGGAGATTGGAAGTACAGTGCCTGCACTCTGGAGGGGTGTTAATGTTGCAGTTTAAAAACTGTAGTGTAAAGCACCCTTCTGGCAAGACAGTGATGGAGTGAATGATGGTGAAAGTTTTTCTTTTTCGGGCCACCCTGCCTTGGTGGGAATCGGCCAGAGTGATAATAATAAAAAAATAAATATATATATATATATATATATATATATATATATATATATATATATATATATATATATATAATATATATATATTATGTATACCAAAAGATCTTTGAAAACTTACCTAACCTTGTTATAACAAGCGTAATTTAAAATAGCCTATCCCAACTAAATATATTTTACATAAGTTTACAGAAATTTAATAATAAACATACACAATGAAATATATTTTTTTGCTAGGTTCAGAAAGATTTTTTGCGAAAATATTGCATACGCAAATTTTCGCTTGCCTTATTCAGCAAGAAGAACGTTGATATTTAAGTTAAAATCGCATCATGTTTTACCTATTCGGCTACGACATATTACTTATATATATATATATATATATATATATATTATAATATATAATAATATATATATATATATAAATATATAACATAATATAAATATATATATAAATATATATATATATATATATATATATATATATATATATATATATATATATAATTCATACATAAAGCTCTTTAGAGTTGAAAGGTTAAGTTAAGACTTTATTCCCTTTAGTAAATACCAATAATTCTACATAGAATTTGGGCAGACTTGAGGTGGGCGCTGAGTATCATCTTGAAACATAAGTTACTCTTGATTAGCATCACTTTCGTGAAACTTATGGACATTACTGTCATTTGTGCTTTTCTTAAAACATTCCTTAGTCCAGCAGAGCACAGGCAGTGGAGGGCAGATGCATCTCTTAGCTGGCCTTCTGGACTGTATGGTACTCCTAAAAGCATGTGTCTAGGCCCGAACTGAAATTCTCATCCCTTTTTATTGGATTGCTTCTCAAGATGCAATTACAAATCTGCAATGGGAAAGGCCTCGGAGCAACTTCATTACGCAAGCTCACCCTTCCTCCCTCCCTTGCGGTTCTGTTGTAATGTTGATTATTTTTTGCGATTAGCTACATTACATATGTATCTATGTATGTATGTATGTAGGGTACCCTGTAAAAGAAGAAACACTTTCACCATCCACTCCATCACGTCTCCCCACAGGCACTCCGATACTGACAGCTTGAACAGTTCACGTTCCCAATTCTCCTTCAGAGTACAGACGCTTTGCTAACAGATTTCCCTGAATCCTTTAATGTTACCTAGCTTTCACTCCAACTTCTATCTAACACGCATGCTGGATGTCTAAGACCCTCGCACGCAAAACCTCCTTTGCGCCCCTCCCTCCAACCTGTCATAGACGACCCATATCCCGCCTTCCCTCCTCTACAGATTTCATGCCCTCCAAGTCATCCTATGGATAATAGTTTTAGTAATCCCGCGCCTCCTAATCTCCAAACTGCGGATTCTATGCATAATATTCACACCACACATTTCGCCATCAGACAGGACATCTCCACTGCCTCCAGCCTTCTCCTTGTTGCAACATTCATAACCCAGGATTTAAAACCCACATAAGGGCACTGATACTCTCATATATTCTTTCTCTTGCCTCAGTGCATAACGTTCTTTTTCTTACATTTTTTCCGTTCGTTAGATCTATGGGTCACCTTATCTTTCACAGACAAGTTGACAAGTCCACTCCCAAATATCTGAATACATTCACTTCCTCCATACTCCTTCCTATCTAATATTCAAACATGCATTACCAAAATTTTTAGTTGCCTATCATCACCCTGCTCTTCATGTTCACTTTTAATTTCCTTTTTTACATGCTCACCCAAATTCGTCCACCTGCCTTTCCAGCTTCTCTTTAGAATATCTCAAAAACACAGTGTCATCGGAAAAAAGCAACTTTGACAACTTCCTCTCTATATTAAATGCCTTATCTTTTAATCTCTCCTACATAACCTAAGCCTCACTATCCTAATAAAACCTTAACTGCTTTCAACAACCTACCACTTATTTCATACACTTGCAACATCCACCATATCATATGCCTTTTGCAGTTCCATGCAACGAAAACTTTCTTACCCTTATCTAAATACTAAACACTGTTCACGTACATGCTTCGCTGTAAACACTTGGTCTACACCCCTCCTTATCCTTCCTAAAGTCTCCTTGTTCAACTGAGTTCGTCCTCTCCGTGTTATCCTTAAATTTTTCAACAATAACTACCATACACCTTCCCAGGTATACACAACAAGCTTGTTTCCCGTTAATTCTTACATTCTCTTTCGTCCCTTTTGCCTTTATGCAAAGATTTTATGCATGTTCTCTGCCATTCACTACGAAACTATATCTTCACCTACTTTTAACATTTCCCTCTTGATCCCATTAATCCTATCTGCTTTACCCCCTTACTGTTGTCCACAGCCACATGCACCCAGCCTACACTCACATATGGTTCTTCCTCACACCTAAAAGATATTGTACCTCCCTTTATCAGCAAACAGTTCCTCATAATGTTCCCTCTATCTTCACAATATCCTCAACTCCCCATCTAATAACTCTCATCTTCTGTTTTTAACGTCAAATCGATTCGTTCCCGAGGCTTTCTCAACCTAATCTCACTCCAAAACTAATTTTTATTCTCAGCAAAATTTGTTGACACCTTACCCCAGTCTCTCATATGCTCCACTCATGCATTCCCTTACCATTCATATTAATGTCTCTTTAATTCACCATATATTCCTTCCTCCCTGTATTACATCTGCTTTGTAAAAACCTCTCATATGATAACTTATTCTCTCTTAACACTTTTTTAGCTTATCCCACAAACCCACACACATATTATTAATATATATAATATATATATATATAATATATATATATATATATATATATATATAATATATATATATATATATATATATATAATATAGAGAGAGAGAGAGAGAAGAGAGAGAGAAAGAGAGAGAAGTGAGAGAGAGAGAGGGCATCCCAGGGTCCGTATCCCATCATATCCTACGATATATAACTGGTAAAAATAGGCATCTGAATATATTCTCGTTTACCACCGAAACGCTATTCCTTCCCAACTTCTCTTTAGCTTTCCACCCTTTCTCTACTTTTACCTTTCCTTTAACCTCCCTCCCTCCCCTCTCCTCTCTCTACTTTTCCCCTTTCCCTTAACCTCTCTCTCTCTCTCCTTCCTACCACCTGCCTGCTCCCTCCCCCGCCTCCCGGCAGAGTTCTACCACCACCAACATATACATAACATTAAACAGAGCTGCGTAGAATGCAAAATTAGTATATTCATAAATTAATTAAAATACAGCTCACTAGAATGTAAATGAAGCCACTTAAAACTAGAACTTTAAAAGTGGATATAAATTCTTCATTATTATAATTATAGTAAATTTAAAACTAATAAAACAGTCGCAACTTGCGTAAATAAAATTGACATCCCATTAAATTTAAATTACAGACCACAATACACTTAAAATTACTTAGTCTAATATACAACATATTCAAATTAAAATGCTACTTAAAAATATGTGAATATTTTTTTATTGATGTGGGAATTTGATTTCTTATCACCTATTTGCATCTGCATTTGATTATTATAATTATTATTATTAGCGTGTGGAAGTGCTAATTCACTGCACGTAGTACATGAAGCTCAGAAGAATTAACTACTTCTGCCTTGTTTAAGCACTATTGTGTATTTTTTTTTTCTGTGACACAGTAACAGAAGAGCAAAATGCTCCCTCTCATAATACCCTCCACTTCCTCCGACCACTGCCGGAATAAAGCTTGCGGTAAAATATACCATACCATATTAAAAAAAATGGCATCAAATTTAGAGGTCTGATGAAGCTAAATGGAAAACGTGGGCTACGACTGCTTCTACTAAATTAATACTGTTTACATTTTTAAACTACTCTTGTTACTCCACTGACACTCGCAACTCTGTGTATGCCACTGATTCAACCTCCGAGTAACTCAGTCATCTACACTACTACTACCACTACTACTAATATTGACTCTACTGCCTTGCTGTTAAGTAATCCTCCTGGTGAAGTTGCCGAACATATATCAGGAATCTGTTGACTTCAAAGTGCCAGATCTACGGAAACTTTATAATGTTCAGTGTGGGCTTAATTTAAGTTTAGAATTATTGTATGATGTAGGGAGTGTACTAAGCAACATCTTGGCTCCTGTCCTCCCTCATTATACTCTGTACGTTGTTGCTCACTGCAACTTATTATCAAGTGTTCCAATATATAAAATAATTTTGGCAGACTCATCAAGCTTGACGGATCTATCCACACTAAGCACGTAGGTCCTGAAGACTTAGGCAACTCCTCCTACTAGAGCAGGATATATATACTTGAAAATTATACTTGCAAAGTGCTTGTCTAGCGGGTTCCTGAACGAGTGTGCAACAAAGCACTGCACATGTTCGGGCTGCATCTTCAGCCTTGAAGATTCATTTCATTGTTTGGAGTCGCGGATTCATTCAGCACTTCAAATATATTTTCATCTTTAAGAGTATCAACCCCATTCAATATTTTAAAGGTTTAAATGAGATTTTCTCGAAGCCTTTTTTTCATGAGAGGAAAAAAAAGGTAGAATGCTTTGATGTTTCGTTATTTGGTTTGTTTCTAAGCGATGGTATGAGTTTTGCAGCTCTTGTTATACATCTTCGTCTCTTATGTCGTTTTGTTAGAGCGAAACTGGACCGCATGATCAAGATGTCATCTAACAGACGCATTATAGTGTGTCAACACGTCTGTATTGTGTGTTCCAAGACTCTAACAATGAAACCTGGCATTTCTAGCAGACAGGTACTGGTTATTAAACTTCTGGGACATAGTATGTAATTAGGGTTCCTCCAGAATATAAACTAGGGAACGGTTGAGGTTTGAACCCAAGGAGAGTGAGTCGTAAAACTCCAGGCCAGTGCGTAAGCCACTTGGCCAGCTGCCTACAAATCCCACCCGTTCAGTGGTTTGTTTGAAGTTGTTTTAATATGATTTCATGAGTCATCCAAAATATGTTAGAGTAGCTCCATTTTCTTGGACTAAGAGCCCTTCACTGACGCCAAGCCTCCTTTCAAGAAACTTAAAAAAATATCGAATTAAATTCAGCTAGGCATGATACAGATGAACTATTTCGTCTCTGAAATATTTTTCCAGTACTTTGCAGGCTTCGGATGGTTTATATATAGATTTATCGATATATTGATTCCTAAAAGGGTGATTTAATTAATGTAATACCGAAGTTAACAAACACTGACAGATACACTTCCAATGTGTATATTGCTTTGTACTTTTTATTACGTTTATTACGTTCGTACTTACTATTACTTTTATTACCTTTATCGAACATCGACAACAAACGAATAGTTAGGAAGCAAGTTAGTTTACTAATACAATGATTTAAGGAGGCTATAAATGAATATATACTGAATACATATTTAAATATATATGTATATATATATATATAATATATATATATATATATATATATATATATATATATATATATATATATATATATATATAATTCGCAAACAACAAAGGGGAAGTAGAATGATAGCTGTAGGCCTTTCGTGTTGCAATCAACACATCATCAGAAGCTTGTAAAATTGCAGAAAAGAGGAGGATGTCACAGCAAGTACGTTCCCAGAGGATCGTGAAGACGATCCTCTGATGTAGGTGAATGACATTCCAGATGCGACTGAGGCAGATGTATACCTGTTTGCTGGTGCTGAAAGACTAATGGAGAGAATAAAAACCGATGAGGACAAGGAATGGCTACAAATGAATCTGTACAAACTTTGAAATTATTCGGATATGTGGTTACTTTAATTCAACCCCAGCAAATGCAAGGTTATAAAGATTGTGGAAGGTGCAAGACCGGGCACTGACTGCATACTCGGGGAAAGAGACCTCAAACCTCACTGAGAGAAAAAAAACCTAAGGTGAGCAAAGTCCCAAGCATATCGGCGTATGAACCTCTGCAGCCAATGCTCGTTTAGCAAATCTAAGTCTTCGGGAATCTCGACAAAGCCCCACTCATGGCCTCTTCTACAGCATACGTCGGGTCCATCTTGAGCTGTGCAGCACTTGCATAAAATCTACTCCTGAGAAAGCATGCCAAAAAATTGAAGAAACTGGCACTGTATGCAATGATGATTGTCTCAAAGTTGTGGGGTATAAACAAAGAAGTGAGGCCCACCGAACTGAACCTGAGAACGGAAGTAACAAGGGAGACATGATAATGAGGTGAAAAAACATGCTCAACATATGAGTCACAGGGACTTCACAAGTACTTCTCCCTATCCTAAAGGTGATCAGGAAGTGGACAAATTCGACCAAGTGGTAAAGGCAGTCTCTACACATAGTTTTAAAAACAGGTACCACAGGGGCCCACCGGGCTAGGAGGGAGTGTACCTAGCAAGCAAAAGCAAGTACCACAGGGGCCCACCAGGCTACGAGGGAGTGAATCTAGCAAGCAAAAGCAAGTACCACAGGGGCCCACCAGGCTACGAGGGAGTGAATCTAGCAAGCAACAGCAAGTACCACAGGGGCCCACCAGGCTAGGAGGGAGTGAACCTAGCAAGCAAAAGCAAGTACCACAGGGGCCCACCAGGCTACGAGGGAGTGGATCTAGCAAGCAAAAGCAAGTACCACAGGGGCCCACCAGGCTACGAGGGAGTGGATCTAGCAAACAACAAGTCGAGAGAGACACGACCAGGAGGTAAGAATTAATCTCTGCAACCACATAAAGGTGACTGCAGATTGGCGAGTCCCTAGATCAACCAGACCAACTCATCAGGTCGTCAGCTGTTTGTGAAGGAAGTGAAAGAAAAGTTCCCAGGCAAAATAATGAAGTTGAGGAAAGAAACAACAGCCAGAAAAAAAAATCCGAGACACGGCACTCTTCTTGCTGCGTTTACTTTTGTCTGCCTCGGCTCCTCCCTCTAATTACCAAGAAGTTTCCCTCAAACAAAAGTCTCGGTGGCTTTAAGACGATGGAATGGGAGGAAAATGAAAATGTAAGATTGGAGGACGTGTAAAAAGAAGAGGAAGAGATAGTAGAACAAGAGTAAGAAGAGGGTTGAACGAGAAAGAAAAAATAGGAAAATGTAAGATTGGAGGAATTAAAAGGAGAAGAGGCAAGCCGAGGAACAAGAAAAGGAGAGGAGGCAGAATAGGGGAAGAGGAAGAGGGATGAACAAGGGAGAATAGGAAGAGCAAAGCAAAAGAAAAACTGAAGAGGAAAAAGGAGGAACAAGTGAAGGAGAGTCAGATGAAAATATATATGGAAGATGAGAAGCAGAAAGAGGAATAAGAGTAAAGAGCGAGGAAGGGCCAAGAGAAGGAGGCAAACGTAGAGGGATAAGAGTAAATGTAGAAAAAAAGAGGAACAAGAGCAAGTGGAGAAGCAGGAGGAGAAAGAAGAGGAAAAGCCGAGTATGAAGATAAAGGAGAGAGGCAGCGGGAGTAACAAGACGGAAGAGGGAAAGTGAGGAACAGGAAGAGGAAATAAGAATAAACAAAATCAGAATAGAATAGAAGATACTGAGACGATCCATAGGAAAAAAAAGAAAAAGCTAAAAAAAAGCAATGGAGAAAGAAAGGTAGAGAAAAAATTGAGAGAAACAAAAGGGAAAGGACTGGTAGGAATATGTAAAAAGAGAAAAAAAGGAAAAGAAAAAAATAACCAATTTACAAATACCGGAAGCGGAAAACAAAATCAGACCCGACAAAAGCTTGCCAGGGACGTGCCTGTGTACAACAACTGCTGGGTAATAGGAATATGCCAGCAGCTGGAATAACTAGGCTTGAATTTTTCCTATATACTCTGTGGCTTTTTTTTTTTTTTTTTTTGCGTGTTTGGTAAAACAACACACTGGACTCGAGAGAGAATCCAACATCCCAACTGTCCAATTCTTGAATCATCTTAAGAATCTTTTTTCGTAATGTTCCTCTCTGTTTAAATGTGGTGAAGAGTTACCTCTGGTAGACCAATGGATGCTTAACTACTTAACAGGTAATTATCTGACTTAAGAGACACTGCTCGGTTTCCTGACGAATAAAACATCACCTCGCACCCACGACAACCATCCAGCTTGGCTTAGTTAGACATGGAAGATGTTGAAAGAGTAATGAATAAAAATTTCTCAAGAGCCTGAAGGTCACCACTGGCATTCTGCTGCCGTTGTCGGTGCTGGGTTTACAGATTGAGACAGTGCGAAGAACCAAACAAACCCTACCGGCACTTTGTCTCCAGTTGTTGTTGTTACGTACAAATGTTGAGAATGGCCGAGAAACCATACAAACGACAACGAAACTGTATTTAATGTTTTTTGGGGGATTTGACGATTAATAACATAACGAGGAACTGTATAAACTCTGTTTCCTCCGTCAGCTTTGTCTTGGGGTTCTGTGACCCTAGACACGAAACTCATAACGTCTACGTTTCCATGTAAAAAGAAAAGACTTGGCGGTAAAAAATACTAGCAGTCCAACAAGTGACTTGGGACAACATCGTCAGGAAATATCGCTGCGAACCCAACACCGTCAGAAAATTTAGAACCATCTGTATATAAACAGCGACGGCATGAGCATGAAGTAATTAAGAAGAGAGCGAGAAAAAGTCGTAGGAAGGAGAGATTTGGCTCACGACAGTAGAGGAGAACAGACACGAACCATCGAACCTCCCGATGGGGAAGGAAAAAGGCAGACGCTAAATGAACATACAAGGGAGGTAACTGGAGAGAAGACCGAGTGAATGAAGACGAAGTGAAAACGGTCGGAGTAAGCAGGGCGCCAAACAAACAATGGGCTTCTACTAACTTCTGAGACCAACCTATACGTAGAAGAAACACGCAGGTCATGAGCGCGGACAAAGTAACGAATTCAATGAGCATCATGACGATCAGCTAAGGAACATGGTGGGGAAGGGATGATCTAACTTTGAGTTGTAGGAGAAGCCGCAGAATAGACTTTGTCGCCATAAATTCAGCTTGGACAAGATTAGGGTGGAATGCAAACGGCGATCTGCTCCCCATGAACGATGCGCAAGAATTTTAAGGAGATTCAGCCGACCACGGCAAGTTTGCCTTCAAAGTGGAAATGTGAGGTTTCCATGTCAACCGGCGATCGAAGAGAAGGCCAAGAAACTTAACTGTATCCCATTCTGGGATACATGAGCCTTGTAAATACAATGGAATATCTGGGACAAGAGGACGTCTAGTGAAGGTAATGAAATCTGTTATCGTATTAGAAAATTTAAAGCTATCAAAAGTGGCCCAATAGGAAACTCAGTCAATCGCATCCTGAAGGGAGGCCGCTACCAGGCGACAGTCAACACCTGAGTAAGTTATAGCTAAGTCATCCACATAAAGTGACGACCAAATATACGATGGAAGAACGGAAGGTAGGTCATTTATAGCAAAAGAGAAAAAGGGCAGTGCCAAAGAGACAACCTTGTGGGACTCCCTCGGTTTGAACCAAGTCTGAGGAGAGCGAGGCGCCAACACAGACACGAAAATGTCTCTCAGATAAGAAAGCAGCGATGAAGGTTGGTAGATTACCGCGGATGCCTAAGGAGCGGGATTAGGCTAAAATATTATACCTCCAAGTGGTGCCATATGCCTTATCAAGATCAAAAAAGACTGCTAGGACAGAGTGTATATTAGCATTTCGCACATACGTATCAAAGTGGAGCAAGGGGTCCTAAGTAGAGCAGCCCTTGTGAAAGCCATATTGGCGAGGAGAAAGACTATTGTGAGTCTCCAAATGCAATATCAGATCTCTATTAACCAATCGTTCCATCACCTTGCAGACTACACTGGTCAGAGTAGTGGGACGATAGTGAGAGGTATCAAGCCTTGAGGTGCCTGGTTTGCGGAACGGTAGTACATTGGCAGATTTCCAATGTTGAGGCAGAACTCCTCGCAAAAGGACTGTAAGGGCTGTAGAATGCAGATGTTATAGCATATGGATATGAATATTATCTGACCCAACTGCCGATGACTGACAAGCGGAAAGCGTGGACTCTAGTTCTAGCAGAGTGAATGGTACGGTATACTGCTCCATTCCATTAGAAGAGAAATCCAAGGTAGATTTAGACGCGAGAATCGAGGACAGAGGTTAAGCCTTTGGTAGACACGGACAAGATAGTTCCCGATTTCCGTGGCAACTTCAAGAGGTTCCGCAACACCAGCAACCCGCAAAACGGGAGCTGGGTCGGGATGTACTTGCCACACAACTTCCGTACCTTCTTCCAAACCGCACACTTAGGGGAAGTCGAGGTAATGGTAGACATGTAGTCTTACTATCAAGTCCGTTTAGCGCGTCACGTATGACGCGGCGAAAAAACTGTCGATCCTTGCCCGCTTAAAATCCAAAAGACGATCTGAGGTCCCATTATATCGATAATGGCCCTACGTAGCACGTTTTCAAACGCACCACACGGGCACATGCAGGAGACCACCAAGGCACGCATGTCCTGAGAATGCCTGCCTGAGGTTAGAGAAAAAGAACGTGACACTGCAGTCAAAACTATGGTCGAAAACTGGTGCACCAGGTCATCAATAAAGGACGAAGAAGGGTCCTCACAAAAAGCTGTAAGATGAGAGTATAAGTCTCAATTCGCTTGTACAAATTGCCACCAGAGGCTACGAGGCGGTCGGGAATACGTAGTAGAAATAAGAAGAAAAGGAAATGATCACTGTCGTGCAAATCCGGGAGAACAGACCAAGCGTAATCAAGTGCGATTGACAAGGAGCAGATAGAAAGATCAATGCAAGAGAGAGACTGAGTGCAAGGGTCAAAATGTGTGCGAGCACCTGTATTAAAACATGAAGATGATGAGAAGTGAGAAGATTCTCCAACTGATCACCACGAGAGTCACAGTGGCTTCCTCACCAAAGATGATGGTGAGCGTTAAAACACCTAACAACAAGATGGACGGCGGCAGAGAAGAGATCAAGAACGCAAGAACGCACGGAGGGGGAAAGATATAGACAGCAACCATCTGTGTAAATAAATACGGGCTGCAGTATAATGCAGCAGATAAGGAACAAAGACCTCTGATACGGTATACCAACGCGCACAAGAAGCGTACTCTCATTAAATATTCATCAGGAAAGGGATCAGAAAAATGTAACAGCACATAGCCCGAAACGGGACGAATAACAACTGAACGACTTTTGGCCTCTTGTAACACGACATATACTGAGGAAAACTGGGAGAGCAACACCTGGAGCTTCCCCCGAATACCCCTAAGGCCACGAATATTCCATTGTAAATAAGACATTTACAAAGACCGGTATGCCAGCAATAAGAAGTGATAAAATCTATGGGCTATTAGGGTCTGTGAAGCCAATTTGTGGAAGCAACGGAAAGCGTGTAAACAAGGAGGAATCAGAATGCTGTGAAGGAAAAGATTGCTATGAGGGTCATGACAAATAAGAAAGGGTGGAAGGAGGCGCGTCGGTGTCCATAGAGGGTTTCGTCTCCGTAATATAGTCGGAGATAACGTCAAGTGTCTCAACGGTTAAGGAAGACGCTGATACCTTGATTTCAGAGACAGGTGAGGTAGAGCAAGCAGAGGCATTTTCTAGCTATTATATGGGGAAGCAATTTATTTAATAAAAGTGGAAAATTTAAATTTATAGACATGAAAGTGAACACCAAACTTTCTTCAAATAAAACCCATCAATGAGGAAAATTTGAATCCATTAAGAAAAGTTATTCTCCAGTATTTGATCTGATTTATACTCTTCTAAGTAATTTTTTAACAAATTTTAACAATTTAGACTAAATTACGGGGGTATCGTTCTCCTTACAGAATATATCATCATTAATATTTTGACGCCGATCTGAAGAGACATTCTTTAGTTACTGAATATAAATAAATGTTACTAATTAGTAAAACCGCAAATTGGGACTCATGCCATCCAATAACAGCATAAACCTTGAGTCCAGAAAACCACACCTATGGTATGGTTATCCGAACTCAAGGTTTATGCACTGGACACAAGGTCTGTGAACTGAACTGTGGAGAAAATTAGAAGCCGATTATAAGAGTCATTCTCCAGTTTTGGCAACGATTCTAATTATTTTACATCAGCAAATTTGCCCTCACGGAAATAGAACTTAATGGGTACTATCCTGCCCCTAAGATACATCAGCCACTTATATATTACAGCCGTTCAATGTAAACTGAAATTTATTTAACGTGATTATAAACATTTAACACAATTTTACCCATAAAATGGTCAAATCTGCGCCTATACACTTGAATTACACTCTCCGTTGTCGCTCAAGTAAGAGGTACCTTCTTTAATTGTTTGATGCTTCGCCACCAGAGGGATTACAAGATGCTGGGAAAGGGATCAACAGCTTTGATGACAAGGCTCCTACATCTACAAATTGTTCAAAGAATTTGGCCCTAGTGACCGTGCACGTGAGTTGAAATTTTGAAGCTGATTGAATGAGAACCTTAGTTATGAGCTAAAATAAAAACCAAAAAGTTAGAGATAGAATGAAGAAAAGGGAATAAAAATCGGGCAACTTTTTGATCTCTATCTGCAGGGATACCTGGAGCACGGGAGGGATACCTGGAGCACGGGAAATATACACCCAGAATTACCATCTCTCAGTGTATATTCTGTACTGCTACAATTAATCCCTTTCCTAGGATTACAGCGTTATGGTTGTGAACACATTCCATGTTCAAACTATATAACCTAACTGGGAAATATAAGGTGAAAGGTAGTAATTCGGTTTGATCTGAGGAAGGGGTATGATATATTATATTTCCTTGCATCAGAAGTCCTCCATCAGTCTCTTGAGACAAAAGAAATTTTTGTTTATGTAAGCCAATCAAAAATGAAAAGGTGAGAGAGAAAACTAATGATATACATAGGTATAAATAAGAGATGTGCAAAATACTCATTACTCAATCAGAGGAGTGTAGGACATACTGAGAGAACCCAAGGTTCAACCACTGAGAAAAAAAGGGGATACTGAGAGAACCCATGGTTCAACCATTGAGAAATACAGGGGATACTGAGAGAACCCATGGTTCAACCATTGAGAAATACAGGGGATACTGAGAGAACCCATGGTTCAACCATTGAGGAATACAGGGGATACTGAGAGAACCTATGGTTCAACCATTGAGGAATACAGGGGATACTGAGAGAACCCATGGTTCAGCCACTGAGGAAAAAAAGGTGATACTGAGAGAACCCATGGTTCAAACATTGAGAAATACAGGGGGTACTGAGAGAACCCATGGTTCAACCGCTGAGGAAAACATGGGATACTGAGAGTACCCATGGTTTAACCATTGAGGAATACAGGGGATATTGAGAGAACCCATGGTTCAACCACTGAGGAAAACAGGGATACTGAGAGAGCCCATGGTTCAACCAATGAGGAATACAGGAGATACTGAGAGAACCCTGTCTGCTGGAATACTGTCCAAGAAGTGTGCGTCTACAAAACATAGTGATAAAATTACTCTATCTGTTGGAGTAATGTCCAGAGAGTATCTGCAGTCACTTCGATATCATTTCCTCTCCAGTCTTATGCACGACCTGAACGACAACTGACCCTCCTGACCATTTCTGTTTGCTTCTAAGCATAGAAGAGATGCCATGTGATTGCCTGATTATATATTAGCATTAATTAGCAGGTTTACGGCTGTACCTTATACATTGTTCAGCGAGTGCACATAAACATAGATAAGAGAATAAATGGTGACATAAGCAAGTTATCCCTATAACGAATTGGGCGCAAGATAAATTCTGATAAATTAGACACATATGCAACACTTGGTTATATTTCGGGAAAAAACGTTTTCTCCACATATTGGCTTCATCAATCCAATACAAAGAATGGTGACGATCAGAAGGAGACTGAGGTAATCAGTCCCTCAGCCTGGAGTCGAGTAATCGTCAGCTAAACTTACCCAAATTGATGGAAGGGATTACCTGAAATTTTTCTGATTTTCCACCGTTTTCTGTATTGTACGGAAGAAACATCAAAAATCTGCATTACTAATGCAGTGTCTCATCAGAAACAAATGCAGTGTAGACAAATGTAAGGGTTATTAAACCTGAAAAGACAAAAAACATGATACTTATTCACTAGGAAGGATTGCGGGTGTCCTTTTTCTGTCTCATAAAAACGCCGGTTTAACAGGTATATGTTGCTACTTTACTTGCACTTAGGTCACTCGAACTCATGCTGCTTTGGCCTGCCTCATGGTGGGCGAAAACTCATGACGCCTTAATCCACTAGATTAAGGCGTCCTTGGGGCAAAGTCGCAGTGTTGTTATGATCAATACCACTCGTTCGTGGGCACAATAATATAAAATATGCTCGTTGTACTAGTACACCAAACGGGGACTAGAATGAAATTAGCCTAGAGTCATCCACCCTCGTATGTAAAAACTTGGGAAAGCGAGTACAAACATCCGTTCCCTGGATGCGTTACTCTTAAGGTTTGGGTATGGTCCAGGGTTTAAGGG
The DNA here is from genome assembly GCF_026875155.1 of Cherax quadricarinatus. Classification (NCBI taxonomy): domain Eukaryota; kingdom Metazoa; phylum Arthropoda; class Malacostraca; order Decapoda; family Parastacidae; genus Cherax; species Cherax quadricarinatus. The sequence goes on along the minus strand of NC_069461.1, from coordinate 2,691,009 downwards.
GGAAGTTCGTGAGGCAGTGGGTAGAATGAAAGGGGGTAAGGCAGCTGGGATTGATGGGAAAAAATAGAAATGTTAAAAGCAGGTAGGGATTTTGTTTTGGAGTGGTTAGTGCTTATCTTTAATAAATGTATGGCAGAGAGCATGCATATTTCCCCTTTGTATAAAAGCGAAGGGACAAAAGAGAGTGTAAAAATTATAGTGGAATAAGTCTTTTTGAGTATACCTGGTAAAGTGTATGGTAGAGTTATCACTGAAAGAATTAGGAATAAGCGGAGGCAGGACAGCAGATGAACAAGGAGGCTTTGGGAAAGGGGTTTGGGTGGTGTTGTCGAACAAGTGTTTACAGTGAAACATATAGGTGAACAGTTTTTAAAGATAAGGGTAAAGTTGTTTTTCGTGGCATTTAGGGATTTGGAAAAAAAGATGACAGGGTGGATTGGGGGACAATGTGGTAGATGTTGCAGATTAAAATGGTAGGTTACTGAAAACAGTGAAGTTTTTTACAAGGATACTGAGATTCAGGTTAGAGTATGAGGAGTGAGGGAGATTATTTCCCAGTAAACGTAGGCCTTAGACAGGGATGTGTCATGTCGTCATGGTTGTTCAATATATTTATAGATGGGGATGTAAGAGAAGTGAATGCTCGGTTGTTGGCAAGAAGGGGTGGGTTAAAAGATAAAGAATCTAACATAAAGTGTGAGCTGTCACAGTTGCTCTTTGCTGATGACTCTGTGTTTTTGGGGAAATTCTGAAGAAAAAGCTGCGAGGTTGGTGGTTAAGTTTGGTAGGAACTAAAAAGAAGAAATGCTAAAAGTGAATGTAGGAACATTTAAAGGGTTATGAGGGTAACAAAAAAAACCAGGAAACTAAAGACTGGAGGTCAGATTGGAGGGAAAGAGTATGGAGGTGAATATATTCAGATATTTGGGAGCGGACTTGACGGGAATAAGGCGAGTGGAAACCTGTGGAGTTGGGAGACAAAGAACAATTGCATGGTACAAAGAGGGGACTGTATGAGAGTATAATTATACCAACGCTCTTATATGGGTGTGAAGCATGGGTGATGAATGTTGCAACAACAAGAAGGCTGGAGGCAATGGAGATATCATGTCTGAGGGCAATATGTGGTGTGAATATAATGCAGAAAATTCGTAGTTTGGAAATTAGGAGGAGGTGCAGGATTACTAAAACTATTATCCAGAGGGCTGAGGAGGGGTTGTTGAAGTGGATCGGAAGTGTAGAGAGAATGGAACAAAATAGAAGACTTCGAGAGTGTATAAATCTGTAGTGGAGGGAAGATGTCGTAAGCGTCGGCCTAGGAAAGGTTGGAGGGCGAAGGTAAAGATGGTTTTGTGTGCGAGGGACTTGGACTTCCAGCAAATATGTGTGAGCGTGTTAGATAGGAGCGAATGGAGACAAATGGTTTTTAGGACTTGACGTGCTGTTGGAGTGTGAGCATGGTAACATTTATAAAGGGATTCAGGGAAACCGGCAGGCCGGACTTGATTCCCGGAGACGGGAAGTACGGTGTCTGCACTCTGAAGGAGGGGTGTTAATGTAGCTTTATAACTGTAGTGTGGACACGCCTCTGGCAAGACAGTGACGGAAAGAATAATGAAAGTTTTTCTTTTTCGGGCCACCCTTCCTTGGTGTGAAACGTCCGATGTGTTAAAAAAAATATTATCTAAAAATGCATGTCAATCACTTTGAATGCAAAAGAGAAGATACTTAGGAGTTCTAGTTATTAGTAAATAAAACCAATGCAACGCTGCATAATTGTTCTTAATAATGCTGATAGAATTCTTGTCTTCATATCAAGAAATATATATATATAAATATATATATATAATATATATATATATATATATATATATATATATATAAAAATATTTTATATATTAAGAGTCCTTAGGTTCTACTTCAGTTTTAAATGTAACATTAGAAAGGAATCATTTAGATTATGTTGCACAGGTCTGGTCACCGTATTACAGAATGGACATAAATGCCCTGGAAAACATACAGAGAAGGATAAAGTTGATAACATATATCAAACGTATTACTACGAAATGCATTCTTTGGAAAGGCGTAGAATTAGAGGGGATATATAGTCGAAGTGTATAAATGAAAGACAGGAATAATTAAAAGGGATATAAATAACGTGCTGAAAATATCTAAAACATGACTTGAAGCAATGGGTTCAAGTAGAAAGAAAATAAGATTTAGAAAGGATAGAGGAAAGCATTGGATTGGTCACAGTTGTAGACGAGTGGAACAAGCTTCCAAGTATCGTCATTCAAACCAAAATTTTGGGTAGTTTTAAAAAATAGGTTAGACTAGTACACAACTTTGAAGTTGCAGAGCATGTGTGTGAGGGGTTGAGGTGGACTTGCTTAGCATGGTCCAGTAGGTCTTCTACAGTGCTTCTCTATGTTTTAATGATCCGTCATCAATACATCCTCGTTACTAACATCTTTATATCCATCACTTGATGATAAATTAGACACTTCTACAACATTTAAGTATCTTTATCGTAGAAACGTTTCGCCAGCCAGTGGATGGTGGATGATGATGAGTCTGAGGTAATCAGTCCCTCAGTCTGACTTGTTCTGTCCATCACTCTTGATAAAAGTACAGCATGTGCGCCGAGAGGAGGCTTGTACACTGCATATACGCAAGGTGAAGCAGTTGTAGACGGCGTCACCGGTGGGTAAAATCCGCTGATGGAAGTAAGTGATGCATATAGGTGTTAGAAAACCGAAAAGTTTATACACATCACTTAAATGACCATCATCAACACATCCTAGTGAGTAACATCTACGTATTCATCACCTAAATGATGGTCATCATCATATCCTCGTCACTAACATCTACACATCCATCACACTTGAATGATGGTCATCAACACATCCATCCATCTTCCAGCATTATTGCAAACAAAAATATACAACAGCACTGCACACTGGGTTGGATATATTTTTGGATATATGAAACTACGATGAAAGAGAAGTAGATTCCTAGAGCCTTGATGATCAGTCATTTTTATTTTTATTTCTTGTGAAGACGAGTGAAATGTAAGGAAAGGGCTTGAAATATATTATCCATTCATAGTGTTTAAATTGCATATTAGGGCATCTCTAATTTATTGTGATTTTTCGGGCTTTTTGTTATATATTTGGGGGGGGGGGGGGGAAATTGGATGCACAAAAGAGAAAATTAAACCAGAGTGCTAAAATATGGCAGAATATGACCTTCACCTGGTGGAAAAATAAACTTTATTGATGACGTTTCGCCCACACAGGTAAAGGAAGATGTTAAGTGGTTTCTTTTTGTTATATATATTTCCCTTGTGGGTTCGTTTGCGCATATCTGAGATGAACTCTCACTCACTTCACCTTCAAGACGACACGTTCACTCACTCACTTCACCTTCAAGACGACACTTTCACTCACTCACTTCACCTTCAAGACGACACTTTCACTCACTCACTTCACCTTCAAGACGACACTTTCACCACTCACTTCACCTTCAAGACGACACTTTCACTCACTCACTTCACCTTCAAGACGACACGTTCACTCACTCACTTCACCTTCAAGACGACACTTTCACTCATTCACTTCACCTTCAAGACGACACTTTCACTCACTTCACCTTCAAGACGACACGTTCACTCACTCACTTCACCTTCAAGACGACACTTTCACTCACTCACTTCACCTTCAAGACGACACTTTCACTCACTCACTTCACCTTCAAGACGACACTTTCACTCACTCACTTCACCTTCAAGACGCACTTCACTCCTTCACCTTCAAGACGACACTTTCACTCACTCACTTCACCTTCAAGACGACACGTTCACTCACTCACTTCACCTTCAAAACGACACTTTCAGTCACTCACTTCACCTTCAAGACGACACTTTCACTCACTCACTTCACCTTCAAGACGACACTTTCACTCACTCACTTCACCTTCAAGACGACACTTTCACTCACTCCACCTTTAAGACGACACTTTCACCACTCACTTCACCTTCAAGGGCGACACTTTCATCTCACTACTTCACCTTAGACGACACTTTCACCCACTCACTTCACCTTCAAGACGACACTTTCACTCACTCACTTCACCTTCAAGACGACACTTTCACTCACTCACTTCACCTTCAAGACGACACTTTCACTCACTCACTTCACCTTCAAGACGACACTTTCACTCACTCACTTTACCTTCAAGACACCTTTCACCTTTACTTCACCTCAAACGCACTTTCACTCACTTCACCTTCAAGACGACACTTCACTCACTCACTTCACCTTCAAGACGACACTTTCACTCACTCACTTCACCTTCAAGACGACACTTTCACTCACTCACTTCACCTTCAAGACGACACTTTCACTCACTCACTTCACCTTCAAGACGACACTTTCACTCACTCACTTCACCTTCAAGACGACACTTTCACTCACTTCACCTTCAAGACGACACTTTCACTCACTTCACCTTCAAGACGACACTTTCACTCACTCACTTCACCTTCAAGACGACACTTTCACTCACTCACTTCACCTTCAAGACGACACTTTCACTCACTCACTTCACCTTCAAGACGACACTTTCACTCACTCACTTCACCTTCAAGACGACACTTTCACTCACTCCCTTCACCTTCAAGACGACACTTTCACTCACACTTCACCTTCAAGACGACACTTTCACTCACTTCACCTTCAAGACGACACTTTCACTCACTCACTTCACCTTCAAGACGACACTTTCACTCACTCACTTCACCTTCAAGACGGCACTTCACTCACTCACTTAAACCCTTTAGACGACACTTTTACTCACCCCTTCACCTTCAAGACGGCACTTTCACTCCTCACTTCACCTTCAAGACGGCACTTTCACTCACTCACTTCCCTTCAAGACGGCACTTTCACTCAACCACTTCACCTTCAAGACGGCCACTTTCACTCACTTTGGGCATTCACCTTTCAAGACGCCACTTTTACTCACTATTTTACCTTCAAGACGGCACTTTTATTTACTCATCCCTTCAAGACGAACCTTTTACCTCACTTATTTCACCTTCAAGACGACAATTTCACTACCTTCAAGACGGCACTTTCACTCACTCACTTCACCTTTAAGACGGCACTTTCACTCACTCCCCTTCCCTTCAAGACGGGACTTCACTTCACTCACTTTTCACCCTTTTAAAAAAAACGACACGTTCATTTACTTTTTTCCTTCAAGCGACACTTCATTCACTTACCTTCAAGACGACACTTTCACTCACTCACTTTACCTTCAAACCGACACTTTTCTCACTTATTCACCTTCAAAAGACACACTCTCACTTCACCTTCAAAAACGACACTTTCCCCTCACTCACTTCACCTTCAAGACGACACTTTCACTCACTCACTTCACCTTTCCCAAGACGACACTTTCACTCACTCACTTCACCTTCAAAGACCTTTCACTCACTCACTTCACCTTCAAGACCCTTTCACTCCTCACTTTCACCTTAAGACGACACTTTCACTCATTTACTTCACTTCAAGACGACCTTTTCACTCACTTCACCTTCAAGACGCACTTTCACTCCCTTCACCTTCAAGACGGCACTTTCACCTCCTTCACCTTCAAGACGACACTTTCACTCACTTCACCCTTTAAAAAACGGCACTTTCACTCATCCTCAAACCCAAACGGAAAATTTATATTTTCCCCACTCAAGAAAATTCACCTACTTATTTATTAAACAGTTTTATCATTTAAGAGATGACTAAAAAATAAGAGAAAAAAAAATATTTTTAATGGCGATTTACTCACTCCTTCTTTAAATATTTAAACTCTAACTTTTAAGAGAAGTCAATAAACCCAAAAAAAAGGGGCAATCTCCTTACTCAAGGGAACATTTCACACATTACTAAAATCAAGAGTTCCCTGTCTCACCAAAAAATAATTGTAGGGATTTCCCTTGAGCTTTAATAATAATTTTGGGGGCCAAATTACCCCTTAAAGCCCTTTTATCCCCAATTCAAGGTATTTCATTTGGAATAATTAAGGGGATTTATGGTTCCCAGCGGGTTTTTCCTTAAGACGAATTTTTATAATTAAGAAGGAAATTCTTTTTATTAAGGGGGGGGAACTTTACTTTGGGGATTTCAGAGTTTAAAATTAAAAGTTTAACACTATAAGGTATTGAGGGGGGATGGGTTGTTAAAGATAAATAATTTGTGGAAAGGGGGTATGGGTTTTAAAAAGGGAATTAGTTTTTTTAATTTGGAAGGAGAAGACAGAGAAGAGAGTAAGCGGGAAAGGGGGGAAAAAAGGAAGGAAAAAAGGGAAATAGTGAACCAAAACTTTGCGTAAATTAAAATTTTCAAACCTTTTTAAAAATTCTTAAGTAGAGAGGGGGAAAAAAGCAAAGTTTCCCCTCCGGAAAATTTTCCCCGGCCCTGGCGGAATTAACGGTGATTTCCCAAAAAAAATTTTATGGTGGGAAAATGATGGGAGGGGTGAATGGGAAATGTAGTGGTCCGAATAAGGGGCTAAAAGTGCCCGAGTTGGGGTTAACAATGTTCCCCTGGAATATTGATTCATGGGTTGAGTGCGGTCCCAATGTTGGTTTCCTAGGATGTGGAAGCCCATAGTTGGTTTGAAATTTTAAAAAAAACTTGGGGTTGTGTTATTGGTTTGCCACAAGGGGGACAGTGGGTTTAAAATAAAATTAAATTTTAAACACGGAGTAAGGTAAAGGGGGAGTGTTTGAGGGGTAGGGGTTTAAAAGGTTGTGTTTGGGGGTGGGGTTTTGGGGGGGAATGTCTTCCCCAAGAAAGGATTACAACGGGATGTTGAACCGGGGGGGTTTCTAAAGGGGAAGGAAACTCAAACCTCATTTTAAAAGATCCTGGGGGAAGTATTTCTTTGATTTAAATATACTTTTTATTTTAGCCCTAAATTTAAGGTTTTTTTTTCCCAAATAAATTTCCGGAAATGGCCATTTAACAGGAGGAATTAAAATTCAATTAATTTAATTAAGCCTTTTATATAAAAATTTTAATGAAAAAAAAATAACTAATTTATAGCCAAAAACCTTTATTTCGTGATGTCTTACGATGTTTAAAGATCTTAATTCATTCTTCCCTTTGCTTATCGGAAACCAATTAAATCAATTTTCATTTTCAATGGAAACAGCCATTTGCTTTAAAATTATCCAGGTTTGGAAAAAAGGGGGGGGGAATTTTAGGGCCAAGGAAAAAAAAAATTTTTAAAAAAGAGAAAGGAAGGAGGGAACAGAGAGAGAACTGAAAAGGTTGAGGGCCCAAAAGGAAAAGTTTTGGGGGGGAATATTAAAAGGAAAAGGAAAAAACGAAAGTGACAAAGGGGGTTTTAAAGTTGGAGGAAGGTAAACCGACATAGAGTAAGGGAAGGGGGAAGTATTTCTTTCAAATTAAAAGTACAATTTTTCTCAAGCAAAACCATTTTTTCAAATTGGGCCCCCTTAAAGGAGAGACACCTAAAAATTTTCTTTTCCCCGTTAATGAATATTTCGAAAAAACTTAAAAAAATTAGTTTTAAAAAATTTCTTAAATAAATTTAGTAGTCAAGGTTAAAATCTATTCTACCCAATGGCTTTCATTTGAAACGGAACAAAATTATATAACAAAAATCCCCAAAATTTAAAACATGCCCCCCTCACCATAAATTTAAGGAAAAAGAGAGAGAGAGAGTGGGGGGAAGGGGAAAAAAGGGGGGAAAAACAAGGGGGAAAGGGGAAAAAGGAGAAAAAAAGGGGAAGGAATTGTTGGGAGAAAAAAAAAGAAATGGGGTTAAAAAAATAAAAGAAAAAAAATAGAAATCCCGAAAGTGAATGAGGTTTTAGGAAAAAGGCCAAAATAAGGGAAGGGGAAAAAAGTTTTTTTCTCCACCTCTCTTTAAACATTAAAAAATTTTATGCAACGGGAGACCCATTTATCGTTTTTGATTCAGGAGAAAAAAGCGTAAAAGAGCATTTCCCCTTTTTTTAACCGAAAGTATTTTTGCAAACTATAATATAAAATTGGGTTTTTAAAATTTTTTCCCGAATATAAAATTTATGACCGGGAAGGTACACAAATATCAGTCATAAACCAAATCAAAGGGTACTGGCCAACATTCGTGAACAAAAAGACAACTGTGTGCAAAATAACCAAAAACAAAATAAAAAGTAGAGACTTTTCCACTTGGAAAACCCAAAAAATTCGGGGAAACTCACTTCCAATTACCCTTTGGGGTTATTATAGTTAAAAAATTCGGAAAACCCGTCTCAAAACTAACCAATAAACCCGAAGTTTTAAAAAAAAATCAAGCACATTATTTGAAATTCACGACATTCGATTAAAAAACTGTTTTTAAAAAGGTTTTAAAATAGCCCCGAAAAATAATTTGTTTTATGTTAATTGGGTTTCAAAACATTAAAATTGGGAAGAACAAAATTCATATACAAATAAAAATATTATTAAAGCATTGAATAAAATTAGAATGAACCGTGTTTCCCAAAATATTTGAGCAACGTATAAAACCAAAAAGTTTACATTTATAAAAAGTTAACCACGAAAGTTATTTAATATTTACCGGGAATAACAAAACAGTTATAAAAAACCAGAAATACACCAAGGCAGGTTTTAGGAAAACAGCAATAACCAGGGTGTTAAGAGCATAAGCTAATTTACAAAACATAACATAATTTTGGAATTAAGGCAACCAACTATGAAATGAAAACCCAAGATTAAAACCCTCTCGGTTCCCTAATTAAATGTGCTTAAACTGCCTCATTCACTTTAATTTAAAATTTTTTAACAAAAAGAGAGTACCCAACGCAAAAAAATGTAATATCCAGTAATACAAACTTTGCCTCATGACTCTGGCAGAACCTCTGCCACGCGAACTGGCTCCTAGTCCCTCCACACCATCTACAGGATCTCAGCATGATAAAGAGGATCGAGGGAGTCAGGAACGTTTGAGGCTGCAGGATAGAGCACACTCCTTCAGCTGTAAGTCAAGGAGTCGCCTTCACATCAGGGGAGAGACGTTGTCCGTATCTAAATTCAACTTCACTTTCTGCACAAGGAAGAAAATCAGCAGCAGCGGTAGTAGCAGTTCCTCTTCCTGTGAATTTGGTTATGGTTGGTCAGTGGGGTTCAAGACCTAAATATTCAGCATATATACCTTGTCAGGTATATATATGCTGTGTTGTTTGTTGTGAGCAACAAGTAGGTCTGCGTGAAGCATGTATAATCAAACAACATATATCACTGAAGGTTTATATAAACCCAGGATATCTCAATATATATATATATATATATATATATATATATATATATATATATATATATATATATATATATATATATATATATATATATATATTATATTTTATTATCACACTGGCCGATTCCCACCAAGGCAGGGTGGCCCGAAAAAGAAAAACTTTCACCATCATTCACTCCATCACTGTCTTGCCAGAAGGGTGCTTACACTACAGTTTTTAAACTGCAACATTAAGACCCCTCCTTCAGAGTGCAGGCACTGTACTTCCCATCTCCAGGACTCAAGTCCGGCCTGCCGGTTTCCCTGAATCCCTTCATAAATGTTACTTTGCTCACACTCCAACAGCACGTCAAGTATTAAAAACCATTTGTCTCCATTCACTCCTATCAAACACGCTCACGCATGCCTGCTGGAAGTCCAAGCCCCTCGCACACAAAACCTCCTTTACCCCCTCCCTCCAACCTTTCCTAGGCCGACCCCTACCCCGCCTTCCTTCCACTACAGACTGATACACTCTTGAAGTCATTCTGTTTCGCTCCATTCTCTCCACATGTCCGAACCACCTCAACAACCCTTCCTCAGCCCTCTGGACAACAGTTTTGGTAATCTCGCACCTCCTCCTAACTTCCAAACTACGAATTCTCTGCATTATATCCACACCACACATTGCCCTCAGACATGACATCTCCACTGCCTCCAGCCTTCTCCTCGCTGCAACATTCATCACCCATGCTTCACACCCATATAAGAGCGTTGGTAAAACTATACTCTCATACATTCCCCTCTTTGCCTCCAAGGACAAAGTTCTTTGTCTCCACAGACTCCTAAGTGCACCACTAACCCTTTTCCCCTCATCAATTCTATGACTCACCTCATCTTTCATAGACCCATCCGCTGACACGTCCACTCCCAAATATCTGAATACATTCACCTCCTCCATACTCTCTCTCTCCAATCTGGTATCCAATCTTTCATCACCTAATCTTTTTGTTATCCTCATAACCTTACTCTTTCCTGTATTCACTTTTAATTTTCTTCTTTTGCACACCCTACGAAATTCATCCACCAATCTCTGCAACTTCTCTTCAGAATCTCCCAAGAGCAAAGTGTCATCAGCAAAGAGCAACTGTGACAACTCCCACTTTATGTGTGATTCTTTATCTTTTAACTCCACGCCTTTTGCCAAGACCCTCGCATTTACTTCTCTTACAACCCCATCTATAAATATATTAAACAACCACGGTGACATCACACATCCTTGTCTAAGGCCTATTTTTACTGGGAAATAATTTCCCTCTTTCCTAAATACTCTAACTTGAGCCTCACTATCCTCGTAAAAATTCTTCACTGCTTTCAGTAACCTACCTCCTACACCATACACCTGCAACTTCTGCCACATTGCCCCCCTATCCACCCTGTCATACACCTTTTCCAAATCCATAAATGCCACAAAGACCTCTTCAGCCTTATCTAAATACTGTTCACTTATATGTTTCACTGTAAACACCTGGTCCACACACCCCCTACCTTTCCTAAAGCCTCCTTGTTCATCTGCTATCCTATTCTCCGTCTTACTCTTAATTCTTTCAATAATAACTCTACCATACACTTTACCAGGTATACTCAACAGACTTATCCCCCTACAATTTTTGCACTCTCTTTTGTCCCCTTTGCCTTTATACAAAGGAACTATGCATGCTCTCTGCCAATCCCTAGGAACCTTACCCTCTTCCATACATTTATTAAATAATTGCACCAACCACTCGAAAACTATATCCCCACCTGCTTTTAACATTTCTATCTTTATCCCATCAATCCCGGCTGCCTTACCCCCTTTCATTTTACCTACTGCCTCACGAACTTCCCCCACACTCACAACTGGCACTTCCTCACTCCTACAAGATGTTATTCATCCTTGCCCTATACACGAAATCACAGCTTCCCTATCTTCATCAACATTTAACAATTCCTCAAAATATTCCCTCCATCTTCCCAATACCTCTATCTCTCCATTTAATAACTCTCCTCTTCTATTTTTAACTGACAAATCCATTTGTTCTATAGGCTTCCTTAACTTGTTAATCTCACTCCAAAACTTTTTCTTATTTTCAACAAAATTTGTTGATAACATCTCACCCACTCTCTCATTTGCTCTCTTTTACATTGCTTCACCACTCTCTTAACCTCTCTCTTTTTCTCCATATACTCTTCCCTCCTTGCATCACTTCTACTTTGTAAAAACTTCTTATATGCTAACTTTTTCTCCCTTACTGCTCTCTTTACATCATCATTCCACCATTCGCTCCTCTTCCCTCCCGCACCCACTTTCCTGTAACCACAAACTTCTGCTGAACACTCTAACACTACATTTTTAAACCTACCCCATACCTCTTCGACCCCATTGCCTATGCTCTCATTAGCCCATCCATCTTCCAATAGCTGTTTATATATTAGCCTAACTGCCTCCTCTTTTAGTTTATAAACCTTCACCTCTCTCTTCCCTGATGCTTCTATTCCCCTTGTACCCCATCTACCTTTTACTCTCAGTGTAGCTACAACTAGAAAGTGATCTGATATATCTGTGGCCCCTCTATGAACATGCACATCCTGAAGTCTACTCAACAGTCTTTTATCTACCAATACATAATCCAACAAACTACTGTCGTTTCGCCCTACATCATATCTTGTATACTTATTTATCCTCTTTTTCTTAAAATATGTATTACCTATAACTAAACCCATTTCTATACAATGTTCAATCAAAGGGCTCCCATTATCATTTACACCTGGCACCCCAAACTTACCTACCACACCCTCTCTAAAAGTTTCTCCTACTTTAGCATTCAGATCCCCTACCACAATTACTCTCTCACTTGGTTCAAAGGCTCCTATACATTCACTTAACATCTCCCAAAATCTCACTCTCTCTCCTCTACATTCCTCTCTTCTTTCCCGGTGCATACACGCTTATTATGACCCACTTTTCACATCCAACCTTTACTTTAATCCACATAATTCTTGAATTTACATATTCATATTCTCTTTTTTCCTTCCATAATGATCCGTCAACATTACTGCTACCCCTTCCTTTGCTCTAACTCTCTCAGATACTCCAGATTTAATCCCATTTATTTCCCCCCACCGAAACTCCCCTACCCCCTTCAGCTTTGTTTCGCTTAAGGCCAGGACATCCAACTTCTTTTCATTCATAACATCAGCAATCATCTGTTTCTTGTCATCCGCACTACATCCACGCACATTCAAGCATCCCAGTTTTATAAAGTTTTTCTTCTTCTCTTTTTTAGTAAATGTCTACAGGAGAAGGGGTTACTAGCCCATTGCTCCCGGCATTTTAGTCGCCTCATACGACACGCATGGCTTACGGAGGGAAAGATTCTTTTCCACTTCCCCATGGACAATAGAAGAAATAAAGAAATAAAGAAATATATGTATATATATATAAATATATATATATATATATATATATATATATTATTATATATATAAATATATATATAAAATATATATAATATATATAAAGTTGTATACAGTACAGACAATAAATGAGTATCATGCGAGTGAAACTCAAGAGATCTTTATTGACAAATCATTTCGCCTACACTTCAGGCATCATCATCAATTACAGGAAAGTAAATAAATGGTTCGGAGAACCGAGAAGTTGATAAATTTGACACGTGGGAACTCTTGGGTATCTTATCTGTAGAAAGCGTTTGGCCACACAGTGGCTTCAGTCTAATGCAAAGAAGAATGATGAAAACCAAAAGGAGTTTAGGGTACTCAGTCCCACAGCCTAAAGTCGATGTGATTAGTCCATCAATTTTGAAAAGAACATAGCATATAAACCCCATTCTTAGCGCACCTGCTGTACTCTTTCAAGATTAATGGACTAATTACATTAACTCCAGGCTGAGGGACAGATTACCTCTAACTCCTGATTTTCATCATTCATCTTCATACTGGACTCATAAAGCACATGTGTCTAATTTATCGAATACGTATATGAATTTCAATCCCGGAGGCAGTAAATGAAGTGGACACTCAGTCTGAGGTAATCAGTCCCCACAAAAATGATGGTAAATAATCAGTCTCTTAACCTAAAGCAAATGCGAAATGAGGTGTGACATCTTGGAGATGAGGTCACATGTGAACTATGCCCAATAGTGGAAATAGGCAATGTTAAATAGCTCTCAGCGATAGATATGTTGATGACATCCCCTGTCCCAAGACACTGTAATGTTGCTACGTCACACAGGTATTATGCAAATGGCAAACAATACCGACAAGTTAGTCTGTAGGATTCGTGCGCAACACTGTGTATCATTAATGTGTAAGATTCTTGTGTAATACCAGGTATCGTTAATGTGTAAGATTCGTGTGCAACACTAGGTATTGTTAATGTGTAAGATTCGTGTGCAACACTAGGTATCGTTTATGTGTAAGATTCGTGTGCAACACTAGGTATCGTTAATGTGTAAGATTCGTGTGCAACACTAGGTATCGTTAATGTGTAAGATTCGTGTGCAACACTAGGTATCGTTAATGTGTAAGACTCGTGTGCAACACCAGGTATCGTTAATGTTTAAGATTCGTGTGCAACACTAGGTATCGTTAATGTGTAAGATTCGTGTGCACTAGGTATCGTTAATCTGTAAGATTCGTGTGCAACATTAGGTATCGTTATGTGTAAGATTCGTGTGCAACACTAGGTATCGTTATAATGTAAGATTCGTGTGCAACACTAGGTATCGTTATTGATAAAACGTTTCGCATTTGCTGAGGAAGGGGGAGTTCCATGAAACCTGCAGAGCAGGCGAAACGTTTCGTCAATAAAAATGCGTAGTGTTGCACACGTGTCTTCATCATCACCCCCACAATCCAAACGTAATAACAGACATACGTAAAAACACATGTGAATTGTATCCAGTGTGATATCATCATCCAGGCCACGAATGATGAGAAAATACTTATAAAAATTCACTCAAATATATGTATACAGGAATCTATGCAATAAGGAGTGTATATAGAAATTATGGACGATATCTATACACATTTCATAATTCCTAAACAGCTTCGAAATGATTTTGGATATTTCTTATGGATAAATATAAGTATGATCATCTGTTCTTCATATTTAGAGCTCCCCGGATACTTGTAAATTGAAAAAGAGAGGAAAAATGGGGAGAACAGTAGGGGCAACACAATGAAAAGGGAAAAGCAGTGAAATGGAGAACGAAGAAGGGGTTAGTAAGAGACGCTTAACCAAGAGTTCACAGTTGAGGGTGACAAAGTAACGTATATAGGATTACAGTGAAAGCTTGTGGCATGCAAAGAGTACGTAACCTTTATTCGGCGCATGTACACACCCTCATTTACAGGCTATCTCCCCCAACCAGCGAACCAGGTTGCTAAGAGTTGATGATGGGGCCCCGTCGTTCAACTAGTGACCAGGTTCTAGCCAATAAGAAGATGGTTTTGGCAATCGCAGAGGTTATGTGGGTACCGCTCTCCTGTCTGCCCTTGTCATTCCCATTCTAGAGCTGGTTGAAGCACGGTCTGCTATCTTGTGGCTTCTATTTCTGCCTTGCTTACCGTGGAGTGCACTATACTTATCACTGTACATAGTGTACATATTGCTGTTCTAAATTGGTGAAGGATAATATAAGTCTAAACTTTTTCTGCTGTGTTTATTTTGCTCCCATTACACCCGGGATAACAGGCCATTTGGAATCCTGGGTTGAAATAAAGCTCCGTGTTCGCTACGTCTTTATTTGCTATCGTTAGGTTCAGAATAATTTTTGCGTAATTATTGCATACACATATTTTCGCTTGCTTTATTTGGCAAGAAGAGCGTTGCTATTTAAGCCAAAATCGCAAGTTTTACCTATTCGGCACGACATATATCTCGGCAGGGATCACACGTGAAAAATTCAGGTCTTAGCGCAGTGCAGGAATATCTTAATGTGCCCTGCCCTATTGAAGCTTAATGCACGTAACCATAAATAAAAATTACCCCCACCCAAAAAAAAAAATCTTAAAAATGTGCTAACTGGATTGTCCAGCGCTCAAATTTCAATTCCTTTTTTTTTTTTTTTTTTTTTTTTTTTATTTCTCATGAATGTCAATATTAACAGGATTAAATCGATGTTAAAAGGAGATGTAAATAGGGTGCTGAAAATATCTAGCCTAGACAGGACTCGCAGCTATGGTTTCAAGTTGGAAAAATTCAGATTCAGAAAGGATATAGGAAAGCACTGGTTTGGTAATAGAGTTGTGGATGAGTGGAACAAACTCCCGAGTACAGTTATTCAGGCTAAAAAGTTGTGTAGTTTTAAAAATAGGTTAGATAAATACATGAGTGGGTGTGGGTGGGTGTGGGTGGGTGTGGGTGGGTGTGAGTTGGACCTGACTAGCTTGTGCTGCTGGGTCTGGTGCAGTGCTCCATCCTTGAGTGGAGATGATCAGACTGGGTGGGTCATTGGGCTAATCCGGGGGGGGTCATCGGTCTAATCCGGGGGGGGGACATGGACCTGCTCCGCATGTGTCAGAAGGCCTGTTGCAGTGTTCCTTCTTTCTTATGTTCTTATGTTCTAACCTTGGTGTCTTAGCCAACGCCAAAGCCAAGTGCAGCACTGGCCTACAAACACTCCAGTTGCGATGGCCCCAGCCCTGAAAAAAGGTGGTTGACAACATGCTTGGGGCTGCAACATCAAACAGGGAGACTGCCCGTTTCCAAGTTGTGAGCATACATCACTCTCGGGACTTCCTCCAAACAGTTCCTATTTCAGCAATGGGAACACGCCTCGACCCACAGACCCTTCTCTGTACTACAGTGGTTCTCTGCCTCGGCGTCCCAATTCACACGGATTATACGTGTGTTACTGGCGATGTGCAAGCCGACCAATATGGTCTACATGGTCTAAACTCCTCCAGAACCAAGGGTTGGAAAGCAAAACACAACGAAGTTGACTTCATAAAGACGAGCCTTGCTAAAGCTGTGCCCAGCTGAGAGCTCCGATCGCTAGCACAGCAATACTCTTAATCTAGAAAATCGCCTCAATAGGATCACCATCTGTCCTTGGAAGAATGACAGTTTTTTAACGTCGAACTACACTTGCATGTCGATTTTGACTTACAACTAAATATGTTAGTGTTGACCAACAGGAAGGTGCTGCAAATCACAGAAAGAAGTACAAGATCAGCAGATACGGAAACATAAGCCATCAATATCAATTTGTTCTAGTGGCATCAGAGACATGGGATCAAGGGTGAAGAATGCTACACATTTCCTCAGAGAACTGGGTTCCAGACTCATTGACACCATCAGAGACCCGAGAGCGGCCACATTTATGCTCCAGCTCCTCAGTGTGGCCATCGACGCGAGGTGCGTGGCCGAGCAAATGTAGACAGCCTGTATTGTCAGAACACACAGCCTAGCCGTCTGTTCTGACTAGTTCGTATTTCGCGGCATTTAGGTGCTGCCCTCTGTAGGCTCACCCAGGTCAGTGGGAGGCTGAGCCCATTCGCACTCACTCCTAGGCCGACCGACTTGATAGACACAAGTGCTTCCCCTCCACGGACTGGCTCGCGGTCACTCCCTCACACTGCGCGTTGTGTACTCACTCCTATCCAATTAAAGCCAAACTAGTCCACGGCCGTATCATTGCTACCTACGCTACCTTCATCGGCACTAAACCGTTGTTCAGCAGCAAGAACAGAATAACACAGGCCATCGAGAGGGGAAATTCTTGCTGCATACTTGGCTTGCATCCAACTTCTAAGGAGCTAGAGGAGATTCATAATCTTTGATAAATTGTACTATTGTATTCGTGTTTGTGTTTTTTTCAGTAAATAATATCTGACGTGTTAATGAATTCACGAAAGTGATTCTGAATCATTAACAGAACTGCGGCTAGCCAGGATTCTGTTTTGCATAACAATGCCCAGCCATGTGAGAACAGGCCAAAGTATGCATTACTCTATCCACTTGACCATCAATTCTAAAACACCAGGTGGTCAGTGGAACTGAGCGTTTCTTTCCCGGTGCGAGAACATATGTGGTCGTCGAACCTCAGAGACTAATTTCAACCTCGTCCTGTTTAGGGCACCATCTTTCAAAATTATCAATTTTTGCATTAACTGAAATGAAAAAAATATATATCTTTAAATGTATAAGAGAAAATTTTAGAAAGGACTTAATATTAGGTGAGTTCTTGCTATTGACCAGTTTTACCTATTCGACACGACATATATGTACACACACACACACACACACACACACACACACACCACACACACACACACACACACACATATATATATATATATATATATATATATATATATATATATATATATATATATATTATATATAATATAGAAAAAGCTGAAGTGAATCATAGAATTGAAGAGGGGCAAAAAAGGTGAGTAGTGCACTGAAGAGTTTATAAAGACAAAGAACTTTATCCATGAAAGCAAAGAGGGGAATGTATGAGAGTATAGTTATACCAACGCTCTTAAATGGGTGTGAAGCATGGGTGGTGAATGTTGCAACAAAGAGAAATCTAGAAACAGTGGAGATATCATGTCTGAGGGCAATGTGTGGTGTGAATAAAATGCAGAGAATCCGTAGTCTGGAAATTAAGAGGTGTGGGATTACCTAAAATATTATCCAGAAGGCTGAGGAGCGGTTGTTGAGGTGGTTCGGACATGTAGAGGGGCTAGAACGAAATAGAATGACGGATTATTATAATTATGGGGAAGCGCTAAACACGTAGGATTATACAGCGCTTGTGGAGGGGGAGGGGAATGGAAGGTATTCAGGCTTAATTTAGGGAACTTGAGCAAAGATCCAATTTCGTAGATCAAGGGCTCCTCACCAGCGTCAAGGAACCTCCCTTGAGGTGAGAATGACTTGAAGAGTGAATGTAACTGTAGTGGAGAAAGGTGGGGAAGGGGTCGGTCTAGGAAAGATTGGAGGGAGGGGCTAAAGGAGGTTGGTAAGTACAGTGTCTGCACTCTCAAGGAGGGGTGTTAATGTTGCAGTAGTGTGAGCGTGCCTCTGGCAAGACAGTGATGAAGTGAATAATGATGAATGTTCTTTTTTTTTTTGGGGGGGGGGGTCACTCTGCCTTGGTGGACACGCGGTCGATGTGTTATACACACACACACACAAAACACACACACACACACACACACACACACACACATATATATATATTATATTTATAAAAAATATATATATTATATATATTAAATA
>NC_069461.1:2654491-2671902 GCF_026875155.1 Cherax quadricarinatus | reverse complement strand
ACATACCTGCAACAGAGATAACGAGAGACAACAGCTGAAAATTGAGAAGAAAGTGGAGTGGAAGGGATAACAGAAGGCTTTTCTTTGCATGTAGACTGGTAGACCAGGGAAATGATTTATACCAGACTGGTAGACCAGGGAAATGATTTATACCAGACTGGTAGACCAGGGAAATGATTTATACCGGCATGTAGGAAGTGCCTACACGCATTAAATATAAAAAATATGATGAACAAAATATTAGTGAAAGGTCATCATGAGAACAGCAATGGTCATTTAGATACAAATAAGAAACACTAATGGGTAAAAGGACTCGTACAAGCATGCAAGCACTCTCTCTCTCACACACACACAGACACACACACACACACACACACACACACACACACACACACACACACACACACACACACACACACACACCTGTGTGCGTGCGTGCACGTACCTGTACGTACTAATCCACAGAGCGGGGACGACAAATCCTCTGGCTGAGGGAGCAGCACCTTGGGACACACCGTCCTCACCAGACCCAACACTTTACACTCTCCGGCTCCTTCAGTAATTCCACTGACGTTATTATTTACATTCTTTTGTTGTTTTATTCGCGAATTAAATACAGTAAAATACTCACACGATAAAATATCACAATATCCTCAACTCCCCATCTAATAACTCTCATCTTCTGTTTTTAACGTCAAATCGATTCGTTCCCGAGACTTTCTCAACCTAATCTCACTCCAAAACTAATTTTTATTCTCAGCAAAATTTGTTGACACCTTACCCAATCTCTCATTTGCTCCACTCATGCATTCCCTTACCATTCATATTAATGTCTCTTTAATTCACCATATATTCCTTCCTCCCTGTATTACATCTGCTTTGTAAAAACCTCTCATACGATAACTTATTCTCTCTTAACACTTTTTTTAGCTTATCCCACAAACCCACACACATATTATTAAATATATAAATATATATATATATATATATTATATATATATATATATATATATATATATATATATATATATATATCTATATATATATATATATATATGCAAAACAACCACTCTGAAATAATAGAGAAATTCCAAGCGCTTTCGTGACTACTCACGAAAGCGCTTGGAATTTCTCTATTCTTTCAGAGTGGTTGTTTTGCATATTTTGAAATCACCTGTTTACTGTGATCTTATTGCACATATATATATATTATATATATATATATATATATATAAAATATATATATATATATATATAATATATATATATATATATATATATATTTATATTATATATATATATATATAGGGCATCCCAGGGTCCGTATCCCATCATATCCTACGATATATAACTGGTAAAAATAGGCATCTGAATATTATTCTCGTTTACACCGAAACGCTATTCCTTCCCAACTTCTCTTTAGCTTTCCACCCTTTCTCTACTTTTACCTTTTCCTTTAACCTCCCTCCCTCCCTCTCCTCTCTCTACTTTTCCCCTTTCTCTTAACCTCTCTCTCTCTCTCCTTCCTTCCACCCTGCCTGCCTCCCTCCCCCGCCTCCCGGCAGAGTTCTACCACCAGCAACATATACATAACATTAAACAGAGCTGCGTAGAATGCAAAATTAGTATATTCATAAATTAATTAAATTACAGCTCACTAGAATGTAAATGAAGCCACTTAAAACTAGAACTTTAAAAGTGGATATAAATACATCATTATTATTATAATTATAGTAAATTTAAAGCTAATAAAATAGTCGCAACTTGCGTAAATAAAATTGACATCCCATTAATTTAAATTTACAGACTCACTATACACTTAAAATTACTTAGTCTAATATACAACATATTCAAATTAAAATGCTACTTAAAAATATGTGAATATTTTTTTATTGATGTGGGAATTTGATTTCTTATCACCTATTTGCATCTGCATTTGATTATTATAATTATTATTAATAGCGTGTGGAAGTGCTAATTCACTGCACGTAGTACATGAAGCTCAGAAGAATTATCTACTTCTGCCTTGTTTAAGCACTATTGTGTATTTTTTTTTTCTGTGACACAGTAACAGAAGAGCAAAATGCTCCCTCTCATAATACCCTCCACTTCCTCCGACCACTGCCGGAATAAAGCTTCGGGTAAAATATACCATACCATATTAAAAAAAATGGCATCGAATTTAGAGGTCTGATGAAGCTAAATGGAAAACGTGGGCTACGACTGCTTCTACTGTTTACATTTTTAAACTACTCTTGTTACTCCACTGACACTCGCAACTCTGTGTATGCCACTGATTCAGCCTCCGAGTAACTCAGTCATCTACACTACTACTACCACTACTACTAATATTGACTCTACTGCCTTGCTGTTAAGTAATCCTCCTGGTGAAGTTGCCGAACATATATCAGGAATCTGTTGACTTCAAAGTGCCAGATCTACGGAAACTTTATAATGTTCAGTGTGGGCTTAATTTAAGTTTAAAATTATTGTATGATATAGGAGTGTACTAAGCAACATCTTTGCTCCTGTCCTCCCTCATTATACTCTGTACGTTGTTGCTCACTGCAACTTATTTATCAAGTGTTCCAATATATAAAATAATTTTGGCAGACTCATCAAGCTTGACGGATCTATCCACACTAAGCACGTAGGTCCTGAAGACTTAGGCAACTCCTCCTACTAGAGCAGGATATATATACTTGAAAATATACTTGCAAAGTGCTTGTCTAGCGGGTTTCCTGAACGACGTGTGCAACAAAGCATTGCACATGTTCGGCTGCAATCTTCAGCCTTGAAGATTGATTTCATTGTTTCGAGTCGCGGATTCATTCAGAACTTCAAATATATTTTCATCTTTAAGAGTATCAACTCCATTCAATATTTTAAAGGTTTAAATGAGATTTTCTCGTAGCCTTTTTTTCATGAGAGGAAAAAAAAGGTAGAATGCTTTGATGTTTGGTTATTTGGTTTGTTTCTAAGCGATGGTATGAGTTTTGCAGCTCTTGTTATACATCTTCGTCTCTTATGTCGTTTTGTTAGAGCGAAACTGGACCGCATGATCAAGATGTCATCTAACAGACGCATTATAGTGTGTCAACACGTCTGTATTGTGTGTTCCAAGACTCTAACAATGAAACCTGGCATTTCTAGCAGACAGGTACTGGTTATTAAACTTCTGGGACATAGTATGTAATTAGGGTTCCTCCAAAATATAAACTAGGGAACGGTTGAGGTTTGAACCCAAGGAGAGTGAGTGGTAAAACTCCAGGCCAGTGCGTAAGCCACTTGGCCAGCTGCCTACAAATCCCACCCGTTCAGTGGTTTGTTTGAAGTTGTTTTATTATGATTTCATGAGTCATCCAAAATATGTTAGAGTAGCTCCATTTTCTTGGACTAAGAGCCCTTCACTGACGCCAAGCCTCCTTTCAAGTAACTTAAAAAAATATCGAATTTAATTCAGCTAGGCATGATACAGATGAACTATTTCGTCTCTGAAATATTTTTCCAGTACTTTGCAGGCTTCGGTTGATTTATATATATATTTATCGATATATTGATCCCTAAAAGAGTGATTTAATGTAATACCGAAGTGAACAAACACTGACAGATACACTTCCAATGTGTATATTACTTTGTACTTTTTATTACGTTTATTACGTTCGTACTTACTATTACTTTTATTACGTTTATCGAACATCGACAACAAACGAATACTTAGGAAGCAAGTTAGTTTACTAATTCAATGATTTAAGGAGGCTATAAATGAATACATACAGAATATTACATATATATATATATATATATATATATATATATATATATATATATATATATATATATATATGCATATATTATATGTCGTGCCGAATAGGCAGAACTTGCTATCTTGGCTTAAATAGCAACGCTCATCTTGCCATATAGGACCAAGTGAAAATTTGTGTATGCAATAATTTCGCCAAAATCATTCTGAACCTAACGAAAAAAAATATATTTCACTGCGTTTGTTTAGTATTAAATTATTGTAAAGAATCTAAAATATATTTAGTTGGGTTAGGCTAAAATAAATTGTTTTGTTATAATAAAGTTAGGTAAGTTTTCTAAGATTCTTTTCGTGCAAAATTATAAATTTTTACATCAACATTAATTAAAAAAATATATCTTTAAACGTATAAGAGAAAATTTTAGAAAGGACTTAATTTTGAATGAGTTCTTGCTAATTGGCCAGTTTTACATATTCGGCACGACATTATATATATATATATATATATATATATAATATATATATATATATATATATATGACATTCCAGATGCAACTGAGGCAGATGTATACCTGTTTGCTGGTGTTGAAAGACTAATGGAGAGAATGAAAACCGATGAGGACAAGGAATGGCTACAAATGAATCTGTACAAACTTTGAAATTAGTCGGATACGTGGTTACTTTAATTCAACCCCAGCAAATGCAAGGTTATAAAGATTGTGGAAGGTGCAAGACCGGGCACTGACTGCATACTCGGGGAAAGAGACCTCAAACCTCACTGAGAGAAAAAAAACCTAAGGTGAGCAAAGTCCCAAGCATATCGGCGTATGAACCTCTGCAGCCAATGCTCGTTTAGCAAATCTAAGTCTTCGGGAATCTCGACAAAGCCCCACTCATGGCCTCTTCTACAGCATACGTCGGGTCCATCTTGAGCTGTGCAGCACTTGCATAAAATCTACTCCTGAGAAAGCATGCCAAAAAATTGAAGAAACTGGCACTGTATGCAATGATGATTGTCTCAAAGTTGTGGGGTATAAACAAAGAAGTGAGGCCCACCGAACTGAACCTGAGAACGGAAGTAACAAGGGAGACATGATAATGAGGTGAAAAAACATGCTCAACATATGAGTCACAGGGACTTCACAAGTACTTCTCCCTATCCTAAAGGTGATCAGGAAGTGGACAAATTCGACCAAGTGGTAAAGGCAGTCTCTACACATAGTTTTAAAAAACAGGTACCACAGGGCCCACGGGCTAGGAGGGAGTGAACCTAGCAAGCAAAGAAGTACCACAGGGGCCCACCAGGCTATAGGGAGTGAATCTAGCAAGCAAAAGCAAGTACCACAGGGGCCCACCAGGCTACGAGGGAGTGAATCTAGCAAGCAACAGCAAGTACCACAGGGGCCCACCAGGCTAGGAGGGAGTGAACCTAGCAAGCAAAAGCAAGTACCACAGGGGCCCACCAGGCTACGAGGGAGTGAATCTCAGCAAGCAAAAGCAAAGTACACAGGGGCCCACCAGGCTCGGAGGGAGTGAATCTAGCAAACAACAAGTCGAGAGAGACACGACCAGGAGGTAAGAATTAACCTCTGCAACCACATAAAGGTGACTGCAGACTGGCGAGTCCCTAGATCAACCAGACCAACTCATCAGGTCGTCAGCTGTTTGTGAAGGAAGTGAAAGAAAAGTTCCCAGGCAAATAATGAAGTTGAAGGAAAGAAACACAGCCAGAAAAAAAGAATTCCGAGACGGCACTTTCTTGCTGCGTTTACTTTTGTCTGCCTCGGCTCCTCCCTCTAATTACCAAGAAGTTTCCCTCAAACAAAAGTCTCGGTGGCTTTAAGACGATGGAATGGGAGGAAAATGAAATGGTAAGATTGGAGGACGTGTAAAAAAGAAGAGGTAGAGATAGTAGAACAGAATAAGAGAGGGTTGAACGAGAAAGAAAAAATAGGGAAAATGTAAGATTGGAGGAATTAAAGGAGAAGAGGCAAGCCGAGGAACAAGAAAAGGAGAGGAGGCAGAATAGGGGAAGAGGAAGAGAGATGAACAAGGGAGAATAGGAAGAGAAATCAAAAGAAAAATGAAGTAAAAGAGAGGAACAAGTGAAGGAGAGTCAGATGAAAATATATATGGAAGATGAGACAGCAGAAAGAGGAATAAGAGTAAAGAGACGAGGAAGGGCAAGAGAAGGAGGCAAACGTAGAGGGATAAGAGTAAAGTAGAAAAAAGAGGAACAAGAGCAAGTGGAGAAGCAGGAGGAGAAAGAAGAGGAAAAGCCGAGTATGAAGATAAAGGAGAGAGGCAGCGGGGTAACAAGACGGAAGAGGGAAAGTGAGAGAACAGGAAGAGGAAATAAAATAAACAAAATCAGAATAGAATAGAAGATACTGAGACGATCATAGGAAAAAAAAAGAAAAAGCCTAAAAAAAAAAGCAAGGAGAAAGAAAGTAGAGAAAAAATTGAGAGAAACAAAAGGGAAAGGACTGGTAGAAATATGTAAAAAAGAGAAAAAAAAAAAAAAAAAGAAAAAATAACCAAATTTACAAATACGGAATCGGAAAAAAAATTCCAGACCGACAAAGCTTGCCGGGACCTGCCTGTGTACAACAACTGCTGGGTAATAGGAATATGCCAGCCAGCTGGAAATAACTAGGCTTGAAATTTTTCTATATACTCTGTGCTTTATTTTTTTAATTTTTTTTTTTTGCGTGTTTGGGTTAAAACAACACAATGCACTCGAGAGGAATCCAGCTTCCCAACAATCCAGTTTCTTGAATCATCTTAAGAATCTTTTTCGTAATGTTCCTCTCTGTTTAAATGGTGAAGAGTTACCTCTGGTAGACCAAGGATGCTTAACTACTTAACAGGTAATTACTGACTTAAGAGACACTGCTCGGTTTCTGACGAATAAAACATCACCTCGCACCCACGACAACCATCAGCTTGGCTTAGTTAGTACATGGAAGATGTTGAAAGAGTAATGAATAAAAATTTCTCAAGAGCCTGAAGTCACCACTGGCATTCTGCTGCCGTTGACAGCGTCTTTGTTCAGATTCTGGAAGTTAAATGCTTTTTAAAAGTGGTTGTGGTGGTGAATGGGAGAGTGAAAAAAGGGACAGGTACAGCAGGAATATGGATTCAGAAAGGGTGTTCACTAGATATCAAAACAAGGGAAAACTGGGATAGAAAAAAAAACTGTTCCGTGCCGTTGTCGGTGCTGGGTTTACAGATTGAGACAGTGCGAGAACACAACAAACCCACCGGCCACTTTGTCTCCAGTTGTTGTTGTTACGTACAAATGTTGAGAATGGCCGAGAAACCATACAAACGACAACGAAACTGTATTTAATGTTTTTTGGTGGGATTTGACGATTATAACATAACGAGGAACTGTACAAACTGTTTCCTCCGTCAGCTTTGTCTTGGGGTTCTGTGACCCTAGACACGAAACTCATAACGTCTACGTTTCTCATGTAAAAAGAAAAGACTTGGCGGTAAAAATACTAGCAGTCTAACATGTGACTTGGGACAACATCGTCAGATAAATATCGCTGCGAACCCAACACCGTCAGAAAATTTAGAACCATCTGTATAAACAGCGACGGCATGAGCATGAAGTAATCAAGAAGAGAGCGAGAAAAAGTCGTAGGAAGGAGAGATTTGGCTCACGACAGTAGAGGAGAACAGACACCAACCATCGGAACCTCCCGATGGGGAAGGAAAAAGGTAGACGCTAAATCAACATACAAGGGAGGTAACTGGAGAGAAGACCGGAGTGAATGAAGACGAAGTGAAAACGGTCGGAGTAAGCAGGGGCGCCAAACAAACAATGGGCTTCTACTAACTTCTGAGACCAACCTATACGTAGAAGAAACACGCAGGTCATGAGCGCGGACAAAGTAACGAATTCAATGAGCATCATGACGATCAGCTAAGGAACATGGTGAGGAAGGGGATCTAACTTTGAGTTGTAGGAGAAGCCGCAGAATAGACTTGGTCGCCATAATTCAGCTTGGACAAGATTAGGGTGGAATGCAAACGGCGATCTGCTCCCCATGAACAATGCGCAAGAATTTTAAGGAGATTCAGCCGACCACGGCAAGCTGCCTTCAAAGTGGAAATGTGAGGTTTCCATGTCAACCGGCGATCGAAGAGAAGGCCAAGAAACTTGACTGTATCCCATTCTGGGATACATGAGCCTTGTAAATACAATGGAATATCTGGGACAAGAGGACGTCTAGTGAATGTAATGAAATCTGTTATCGTATTAGAAAATTTAAATCTATCAGAAGTGGCCCAATGGGAAACTCAGTCAATCGCATCCTGAAGGGAGGCCGCTACCAGGCGACAGTCAACACCTGAGTAAGCTATAGCTAAGTCATCCACATAAAGTGACGACCAAATATACGATGGAAGAACGGAGGTAGGTCATTTATAGCAAAAGAGAAAAAGGGCAGTGCCAAAGATACAACCTTGTGGGACTCCCTCGGCTTGAACAAAGTCTGAGGAGAGCGAGGCGCCAACACGGACACGAAAATGTCTCTCAGATAAGAAAGCAGCGATGAAGGTTGGTAGATTACCGCGGAGGCCTAAGGAGCGGGATTAGGCTAAAATATTATACATCCAAGTGGTGCCATATGCCTTCTCAAGATCAAAAAAGACTGCTAGGACAGAGTGTATATTAGCATTTCGCACATACGTATCAAAGTGGAGCAAGGGGTCCTAAGTAGAGCAGCCCTTGCGAAAGTCATATTGGCGAGGAGAAAGACTTGTGATTCTCCAAATGCAATATCAGATATCTATTAACCAATCGTTCCATCACCTTGCAGACTACACTGGTCAGAGTAGTGGGACGATAGTGAGAGGTATCAAGCCTGGAGGTGCCTGGTTTGCGGAACGGTAGTACATTGGCAGATTTCCAATGTTGAGGGAGAACCCCTCGCAAAAGGACTGTAAGGGCTGTAGAATGCAGATGTTATAGCATGTGGATATGAATATCATCGGGCCCAACTGCCGATGACTGACAAGCGGAAAGCGTGGACTCTAGTTCTAGCAGAGTGAATGGTACGGTATACTGCTCCATTCCAATAGAAGAGAAATCCAAGGTAGATTTAGACGCGAGAATCGAGGACAGAGGTTAAGCCTTTGGTAGACACGGACAAGATAGTTCCCGATTTCCGTGGCAACTTCAAGAGGTTCCGCAACACCAGCAACCCGCAAAACGGGAGCTGGGTCGGGATGTACTTGCCACACAACTTCCGTACCTTCTTCCAAGCCGCACACTTAGGGAAAGTCGAGGTAATGGTAGACATGTAGTCTTGCTAACAAGTGCGTTTAGCGTCACGTATGACGCGGCGAGAAACTGCCTTTGCCCGCTTAAAATCCAAAAGACAATCTGAGGTCCCATTATATCGATAATGGCCCTACGTAGCACGTTTCAAACGCACCACACGGGCACATGCAGGAGACCACCAAGGCACGCATGTCTGAAAATGCCTGCCTGAGGTTAGAGAAAAAGAACGTGACACTGCAGTCAAAACTATGGTCGAAAACTGGTGCACCAGGTCATCAATAGAGGACGAAGAAGGGTCCTCACAAAAAGCTGTAAGATGAGAGTATGTCTCAATTCGCTCGTACAAATTGCCACCGGAGGCTACGAGGCGGTCGGGAATACGTAGTAGAAGTAAGAAGAAAAGGAAAGTGATCACTGTCGTGCAAATCCGGGAGAACAGACCAAGCCTAATCAAGTGCGATTGACAAGGAGCAGATAGAAAGATCAATGCAAGAGAGAGACTGAGTGCAAGGGTCAAAATGCGTGCGAGCACCCGTATTTAAAACATGAAGATGATGAGAAGTGAGAAGAGTCTCCAACTGATCACCACGAGAGTCACAGTGGCTTCCTCACCAAAGATGATGGTGAGCGTTAAAATCACCTAACAACAAGATGGACGGCGGCAGAGAAGAGATCAAGAACGCAAGAACGCACGGGAGGGGGAAAGATAAAGACAGCAAACTGTATACAATCTGTGTAAATAAATACGGGCTGCAGTATAATGCAGCAGATAACGAACAAAGACCTCTTCATACGGTATACCAACGCGCACAAGAACCGTACTCTCATTAAATGATTCATCAGGAAAGGTATCAGAAAAATGTAACAGCACATAGCCCGAAACGGGACGAATAACAACTGAACGACTTTTGGCGTCTTGTAACACGACATATACTGGGGAAAACTTGGAGAGCAACACCTGGAGCTTCCCCCGATTACCCCTGAGGCCACGAATATTCCATTGTAAATAAGACATTTACAAAGACAGGTATGCCAGCAATAAGAAGTGATAAAATCTATGGGCTATTAGGGTCTGTGAAGCCAATGTGTGGAAGCAACGGAAAGCGTGTAAACAAGGAGGAATCAGAATGCTGTGAAGGAAAAGATTGCTATGAGGGTCGTGAAAAATAAGAAAGGGTGGAAGGAGGCGCGTCGGTGTCCATAGAGGGTTTCGTCTCCGTAATATAGTCGGAGATAACGTCAAGTGTCTCAACGGTTAAGGAAGACGCTGATACCTTGATTTCAGAGACAGGTGAGGTAGAGCAAGCAGAGGCATTTTCTAGCTATTATATGGGGAAGCAATTTATTTAATAAAAGTGGAAAATTTAAATTTATAGACATGAAAGTGAACACCAAACTTTCTTCAAATAAAACCCATCAATGAGGAAAGTTTGAATCCATTAAGAAAAGGTATTCTCCAGTATTTGATCTGATTTATACTCTTCTAAGTATTTTTTTACAAATTTTAACAATTTAGACTAAATTACGGGGGTATCGTTCTCCTTACAGAATATATCATCATTAATATTTTGACGCCGATCTGAAGACGCATTCTTTAGTTACTGTATATAAATAAATGTTACTAATTAGTAAAACCGGCAAATTGGGACTCATGCCATCCAATAACAGCATAAACCTTGAGTCCAGAAAACCACACCTATGGTATGGTTATCTGAATTCAAGGTTTATGCACTGGACTCAAGGTCTGTGAACTGAACTGTGGAGAAAATTAGAAGCCGATCATAAGAGTCATTCTCCAGTTTTGGAAACGATTATAATTATTTTACATCAGCAAATTTGCCCTCACGGAAATAAAACTTAATGGGTACATATCCTGCCCCTAAGATACATCAGCCACTTATATATTTACAGCCGTTTCAGATGTAAACTGAAATTATTTAACGTGATTATAAACATTTAACACAATTTTACCATAAAATGGTCAAATCTGCGCCTATACATTGAATTACACTCTCCGTTGTCGCTCAAGTAAGAGGTACCTTCTTTAATCGTTTGATGCTTCGCCACCGGAAGGATTACAAGATGCTGGGAAAGGGATCAACAGCTTTGATGACAAGGCTCCTACATCTACAAATTGTTCAAAGAATTTGGCCCGAGTGACCGTGCACGTGAGTTGAAATTTTGAAGCTTATTGAATGAGACCTTGAGTTATGAGCTAAATAATAACCAAAAAGTTCGAGATAGAATGAAGAAAAGGGAATAAAAATCGGGCAACCTTTTTAAGCTCCATCTGCAGGGATACCTGGAGCACGGGAGGGATACTTGGAGCACGGGAAATATACACCCAGAATTATCCATCTCTGTGTATATTCTGTACTGCTACAATTAATCCCTTTCCTAGGGATTACAGTGTTATGGTTGTGAACACATTCCGTGTTCAAACTATATAACCTAACTGGGAAATATAAGGTGAAAAGTAGTAATTCGGTTTGATCTGAGGAAGGGGTATGATATATCATATTTCCTTGCATCAGAAGTCCTCCATCAGTCTCTTAAGACAAAAGAATTTTTTTTATGTAAGCCAATCAAAAATGAAAAGGTGAGAGAGAAAACTACTGATATACATAGGTATACATAAGAGATGTGCAAAATACTCATTACTCAATCAGAGGAGTGTAGGACATACTGAGAGAACCCATGGTTCAACCATTGAGGAATACAGGGGATACTGAGAGAACCCATGGTTCAACCATTGGGAACAACAGGGGATACTGAGAGAACCCATGGTTCAACCACTGAGAAAAAAAAGGTGATACTGAGAGAACCCATGGTTCAAACATTGAGGAATACAGGGGGTACTGAGAGAACCCA
This sequence comes from Cherax quadricarinatus, assembly GCF_026875155.1. Lineage (NCBI taxonomy): Eukaryota > Metazoa > Arthropoda > Malacostraca > Decapoda > Parastacidae > Cherax > Cherax quadricarinatus. The sequence continues at coordinate 2,659,972 of NC_069461.1, read as the reverse complement.
TGGCTCAACCAGTGAGGAAAACAGGGGATACTGAGAGAACCCATGGTTCAACCACTGAGGAAAACAGGGGATACTGAGAGAACCCATGGTTCAACCACTGAGGAAAACATGGGATACTGAGAGTACCCATGGTTCAACCATTGAGGAATACAGGGGATATTGAGAGAACCCATGGTTCAACCACTGAGGAAAACAGGGATACTGAGAGAGCCCATGGTTCAACCAATGAGGAATACAGGAGATACTGAGAGAACCCATGGTTCAACCACTGAGGAATACAGGGGATACTGAAAGAACCCATGGTTCAACCATTGAGGAATACAGGGGATACTGAGAGAACCCATGGTTCAACCACTGAGGAATACAGGGGATACTGAGAGAACCCATGGTTCAACCATTGAGGAATACAGGAGATACTGAGAGAACCCATGGTTCAACCACCGAGAAATACAGGAGATACTGGTTAAAACTAATGGTTCAACCACTGAGGAATACAGGAGATACTGAGAGAACCCATGGTTCAACCACCGAGAAATACGGAGATACTGGTTAAAACTAATGATTCAACCATTAGAAAACACAGGCACCGAGAGAATCCATATTTCACCGAAGGGAAAAAACATAAGCCCTGGATGAACCGATGGTTCACCCAACAATGCCCGAAAATAAATATTGAAGTTAATTACAAGAAAGTTCTGATCACTGCCTCTGCCGGAGAACAGATAAATAACAAAAACAAAGATTTTTCTCTATTTACAGATGAACGCTGGGAAAAGCTAGGAGAGAACATAACAGAGAAACACCAGAATTAAGCAACTTCACAGCACATTTGAAGAAAATTTACATTTTCTCGGCACTAGAGGTGAAGGCTTCCGTATGTTGATGATTAATATATGTATATTAATCCTGTATATTGATTAATATACAGGAAGAACCTAGGAAAACTACCACTACTACTACTACCACTAATACTATTACAACAACTACTGTTCCTCATAATAATGAGAATAAGAATTATGATTTATATATGGGATTAAGACAGAGAAGGAGAGGGAGGTATTAATCACCGAGTAGCGGTCTTAGATAGGTCCTCCGACCTCTCATCACGATGAAATATTGCCGTGGTGACTAAGGGAAAGTGCTGAAGTTTCTGTGTAAAATCGTTTGCACTTACCTACAAATGAGAGCCTTGTGATTAATGAATTACAAGATGACTGGAACAATAGCGTTGAGAATAAACTGGGCTCTCACACACACTCAAGCACGAATATAAAAGGAGCTCTCACATACCCAAAAAGAGTATAAACTGAGGTCTCCCACATATTCAAGCACGAATATAAAAGGAGCTCTCACATACCCAAACACTAATATAACTCTTCAAGACGCAAATGAGAAAACCTTCCTCTCTCCTTCAAAAATACCAAGAAGATAAAATATCAGAAAGTACAAATGAGTGAGATTTCAGAGAGTACAAAACAACGGAATTCCAAAGAAAAGAAAAGATTTAGCTGTTTACTGAACAAAGGGGTAATTCTTAAGAAATCCCAAAGGAGTCCACCCAGACAGATTCCTGAGTCGAGTGAAGGAGCTACGAGAAAAGACTGTGAAAGATAATTTCTTAACACTTCTTTGTAAACAATACGTCAGCAAGCCCATGGATGCTCGACATAATGACGATACTTTTGAGCACAGAAAAAATAAACAAGAATAGGCACCATAAACGAGACGAAGCCGTAACAGAATTACGTGATTCTGAACACTGTCAGTGAGCTACAGTGTTATCCAAAAATATTAAGGGTGTATTTAGATGGAGATGATTGGATATCACACTCTGCAAGTGACAAGTAAAGATACACAAATAACCCGCACATAAAAGAGAGAAGCTTACGACGACGCTTCGGTCCGACTTGGACCATTGACAAAGTCACACTAACCAGAGGTGGAGCAGGACGGCTATATATAGGCAGGAAGAGGAGGTGGTAGTAGTAGTAGTAGTAGTAGTACAAGAATTGTATATAATACCGACATGATGAAATTAAGACACATGCACAACACCCGGGCATCCCCATCGTAGACGTTTCGCCATCCAGCCAGCCACTGGATGGCGAAACGTCCACAAAAAAGACAACCAGTCGCCGCACATGTGTCTTAATTTCATCAGTAGTTGTAGTAGTAGTAGAAGAAGAAGAGGTAGTAGTAGTGGTAGTGGTAGAAGTGGGAAATAAGGAGGACGAGCCATTAAATACAAAGGAAGGGGAGCACTGCAAGAGAGCTAGATACCCACAGAGGGAGAGCAAGCGCACAGAGGTGCATGAAAGGGGAAGTGGTGAAATAAATGAAGAAGGAACAGAAACACGAGACAGGAGAGAGAAAGACAACCCAGAGGAGAAAAGGAAAGGGGAAGAGGAAGAAGAAGAAAAAGAAAAAGAAAAAAGAAGAAAAAAAAAAAATGAGGATTCAGGTTAAGTCACGGGTGTTCCTTTGTATTTACTGGCTCGTCCTCCTTATTTCCCACTTCTACCACTACCACTACTACTACCTCTTCTTCTTCTACTACTACTACAACTACTGATGAAATTAAGACACATGTGCGGCGTCTGGTTGTCTTTTTTGTGGACGTTTCGCCATGATACTTATTCACTTATGGTAGGATTGATGGTGTCCTTTTTCTGTCTCATAAACGCCGGATAACAGGTATATGTTGCTGCTTCTACTTGCACTTAGGTCACTCGAACTCATGCTGCTTTGGCCTGCCTCATGGTGGGCAAAAACTCATGACGCCTTAATCCACTAGATTAAGGCGTCCTTGGCTAGTCGCAGTGTTGTTACTGATCAATACCACTCGTTCGTGGGCACAATAATATAAAATACTGCTCGTTGTACTAGTACACCAAACAGGGACTAGAATGAAATTAGCCTAGAGTCATCCACACCATCGTATGTACTTGGGTAGCGAGTACAACATCCAGTTCCCCTGGATGCGTTACTCTTAAGGATAGTATGGTCCAATGGATTAAGGCGTCATGAGTTTTCGCCCACCATGAGGCAGGCCAAAGCAGCATGGGTTTGAGTCCTTGGCTAGTCGCAGTGTTGTTACTGATCAATACCACTCGTTCGTGGGCACAATAATATATATATATATATATTATATATATATATATATATATATATATACATATATACATGCATATATACATACATACATACGCGCACACACACACACACATAGGTTTTTCTTCTTTTTCTTAATAGTTCTTCTTCGTAGGAGGCGACTAAATTGTCAGAAGCAAAGGGCTGGTAACCCCTTCTCCTGTATAAACTACTAAAAAAGAAAAGAAAAACTTTATAAAACTGGGATGTTTGAATGTTCGTGGATGTAGTGCGGATGATAAGAAAGATGATTGATAATGTTATGAATGAAAAGAAATTGGATGTCTTAGCTCTAAGTGAAATAAAGCTGAAGGGGGTAGGTGAATTTCAGTGGGGAGAAATAAATGGACTCAAATCAGGAGTATCTGAGAGAGTTTGAGGTAACGTAGCCGTACAACTTTGAGCTTTACCAGACAAAGAAGTATGTAATAAGGTAGCCCAGTGTTGTCGGGGCCAGCGCATAGCATGTGCTTGATTCTCAAAGACTTCAAAATACGTATTTAAATCTCAGTCATTAAATCTTGGAACCATAGATGCAGCTTTTTATATATTGAAAGAATCATTTGAGGATTCAGTACATCTTTCACTCACATTTCCTTGTTGTTGTTGTCTTATATAGCGGAGCGTTTCCCTTTGAAAGTCTTCTTTATTTAATTTACGCTGAGCCTCAATTTGAGCAGTCTGTAAAATAGTCTCTAATTTCTCAAACTGACTTTGAGAAATATGCCCCGATGGTATCGAAAATGAGGAAATTGAACTGGCGGTATGTGGATATTCCTTTGGACGTGCACCTTGGTGAGGGCCAGGCTGACCATAATAGGAATTCCTTCAGTAACGGGCTAATGCCGAACAGCGGCTGCACCCTGCAATACTGCATCTACTTTACTAGAGGCCAAAGCGGGACCTAATCTGTCTGATTCAATTTCAAGATCAACTCTTTGAAATTGTTCTTCTAATACTTTGATTCTCGACTGGTAGCTTACTTGAGAAACTAAACTTTCAGAGTCAGAATCTCCTGCTACATGATGGTTAGAGGCCCCTGGAAACAATTTGTTTCTAATTATTGCCCTTACGGTATTGGCTGTGTAATATCTATCGTATGGCACTCCCAATTTACCAGCTATCTGCCAGCACGTTTGAAGTTTCAAGGAGTCCAGCTTTCACAATGTTAAATCTTCAAATAACTCTTTAATGTGATCTTCCATGATCAATATTTTGAAATTAACTAAAGATAAATTCCCAGTATATAACTTTAATATTGTTCTTTTGGTCAATGTCTTAGAACAACAGAGATCCCGGACGGGTACCCCATTTGTTGCGAATAAGAATTTTTTTTAAAGAACTTCATTATTATTATTATAATCAAAAAGAAGCGCTAAGCCACAAGGACTATACAGCGCTGCAGGGCAGGAAGGAAGCGAGGGCATCAGGGTGGCAAAAGGGAGATGGATGGAGCAACAGGTTACGGATAACAGCGGGGCAGTGGATGGTGAAAGGGTAAAGGGCAGCAAGAGACTGAACCAGAAAGGGCTGAGGGGAGTGCGAAAAGTATCATCAGAGTTTGTGGAGTAAATCAGTCGTTGTCAAAAGTCAATGAGAGAGTCAGGATTAAAGGAGGGTCCATCAGCAAGAAGGGAAGGTAAAGAGGGGAGTAGGAGAACGAAGACGACGTTGGAGGTAAATTCTGCGTGCTCGTTGATAGAGAGGGCAGTCTAACAGAATGTGGCTAATCGATACTGGAACTTGGGCACTGCTCACAGAGAGGAACAGGGTGCCTCTCCATGAGATACCATGAGTAAGACGAGTGTGGCCAATGCGAAGGCGGGAGAGAGTGGTCTCCCAACCTCGGCACTGATGACAAGAAGACGGCCAGTAACCTATGCTCGGTTTAATAGAATGAAGTTTGTTACCGAGCAGAGTTGACCAACGTTGTTGCCAACGGGTGCGAAGGTGGGTAGCTATTGCAGCAAAATAGTCCAGAAATGGAACACCTCGATAGGAAATTGGTAGGTCATATACTGCTGACGCGCAGCAGTGTCTGCCTGTTCATTGCCCTGTACGTCGACATGACCAGGGACCCAACAAAAAACAATATCTTTATGTTTGGTAGAGATACGGCGTAGCCAAAGTTGGATACGGAGAACTAGGGGATGAGATGTATCAAATTTTCGTATAGCCTGTAGAGCACTAAGGGAGTCTGATACTACTACAAATGATGACACAGGCATAGATGCGATACGAATAAGTGCTGCAAGAATGGCATACAGTTCAGCAGTAAAATTTCTGCTGAAGTATAAAGCCCTCGACGACGTGTCCGGAAACACTGCTGCG
>NC_069461.1:2614817-2653991 GCF_026875155.1 Cherax quadricarinatus | reverse complement strand
GGGTTGGATTGAGGGGGACTTGCACATCAGCTTATTCTGGGTGTATTGAAAATTGGGTTGGGCAAATGTTTTGTTAATGGGATGAATTGTAAAGGACCTGCCTAGTATGGGCCAACAGGCCTCCTGCAGTGTTCCTCCTTTCTTATGTTCTTATGTTATATGTTGTGTATCTTTATACGTATATGCGTCTAAGCTGTTGTATTCTGGGCACCTCTGCAAAAACAGTGATTATGTGTGAGTGAGGTGAAAGTTTTGAATGATGAAAGTATTTTCTTTTTGGGGATTTTCTTTCTTTTTTGGGTCACCCTGCCTCGGTGGAATACGGCCGACTTGTTATATATATATATATATATATATATATATATATATATATATATATTAATATATATATATATATATATATATATATATATTATATATATATATATATAGGTAGTAGGTTGGTAGACAGCAACCACCCAGGGAGGTACTACCGTCCTGCCAAGTGAGTGTAAAACGAAAGCCTGTAATTGTTTTACATGATGGTAGGATTGCTTGTGTCTTTTGTCTGTCTCATAAATATGCAAGATTACAGGTACGTCTTGCTACTTCTACTTACACTTAGGTCACACTACACATACATGTACACGTTTATTTATACACACTCATCTGAGTTTTCTTTGATTTTATCTTAATAGTTCTTGGTCTTATTACTTTTCCTTTTATATCCATGGGGAAGTGGAATAAGAATCTTTCCTCCGTAAGCCATGCGTGTTGTAAAAGTCAACTAAAATGCTGGGAACAATGGGCTAGTAACCCCTTTTCCTGAAAGATTACTAAAAAGAATAAGAAGAAGAAAATTGTCAAAGTGGGAAGTCTGAATGTGCGTGGATGTTGTGCAGATGATAAGAAAGAGATGATTGTGGATGTTATGAATGAGAAGAAACTGGATGTCCTGGGAGAGTTTCAATGGAGAGGAATAAATGGGATTAGCTGAGGGGTTTCAAATATAGTTAGAGCTAAAGAAGGAGTAGCAATAATGTTGAAGGATAAGCTATGGCAGGAAAAGAGGGACTACAAATGCATAAATTCAAGGATTATATGGAGTAAAATAAAATTGGATGTGAAAAGTGGGTTATAGTAAGCGTGTATGCACCTGGAGAAGAGAGAAGTGTAGAGGAGAGAGAGAGATTCTGGGAAATGTTGAGTGAATGCGTGGGGAGTTTTGAATCAAGTGTGAGAGTAATGGTGGTTGGGGATTTCAATGCTAAAGTGGGTAAAAATGTTATGGAGGGAGTAGTAGGTAAATTTGGGGTGCCAGGGGTAAATGTAAATGGGGACCTTTAATTGAGCTATGTGGTAGAAAGAAATTTGGTAATAAGTAATACATATTTTATGAAAAAGAGGATAAATAAATATACAAGGTATGATGTAGCACGTAATGAAAGTAGTTTGTTAGATTATGTTATTGGTGGATAAAAGGTTGATGGGTAGGCTCCAGATGTACATGTTTATAGAGGGGCAACTGATATATCAGATCATTATTTAGTTGTAGCTACAGTTAGAGTAAGAGGTAGATGGGAAAAGAGGGAGGTGGCAACAACAAGTAAGAGGGAGGTGAAAGTGTATAAACTAAGGGAGGAGGAAGTTCGGGCGAGATATAAGCGACTATTGGCAGAAAGGTGGGCTAGTGCAAAGATGAGTAGTGGGGGGTTGAAGAGGGTTGGAATAGTTTTAAAAATGCAGTATTACAATGTGGGCAGAAGTTTGTGGTTATAGGAGGGTGGGGGCAGGAGGAAAGAGGAGTGATTGGTGGAATGATGAAGTAAAGGGTGTGATAAAAGAGAAAAAGGTAGCTTATGAGAGGTTTTTAACAAAGCAGAAGTGTTATAAAAAGAGCAGAGTATATGGAGAGTAAAATAAAGGTGAAGAGAGTGGTGAGAGAGGCAAAAGGAGACCCAATTTTAAAGAGTGGGGAGGAAACTGTCAAAAATTTTTAAAAGAAAATGGGAAAAAAATTTTTTGGAGGGGATTTTTAAACAATTTTAAAAAAGCCTAGGGAAAGTAGGGAAATTTGCCCTTTTTAAAAACGAGTGGGGGAGTTAGTAAGGGGGAAAGGGAGGTATTAGGTAGAGGGGGGGGCAAGAATATTTTGAGGAACTTTTAAATGTTAGGAAGAAAGGGGGGCCCGGTAATTTCATGCACTGGCCGGGGAGGTAAACAATCTTTTGGGAGGAAAAAAGAGCAAAATGTAAGTGGGTGGAGGTACGGGGGGCCAATTGTAAATAAAGGGGGAAAAAGCAGCTGGAACTGAGGGGAAATCAGGGACAGAAATGTTAAAAGCAGGGGGATATAGGTTGGAGGGGTTGGAAACTTTTTTTTTAATAAATGTATGAAAGGGGGAAGGGTTTCCCCTAGGGATTGGCGGAGAGCATGTATATCCCTTTATAAAAAGGGGAAAAGGGGGGACAAAAAATTTTTAAAAATTAAAGGGGAAAATTTACTGAGTATCCCCGGGAAAAGAATACGGTAGAGTTAAATTGAAAAAAATTTTTGAGGGAAGACAATGTAGAATTGCGGATGAGCAAGGGGGTTTTTAGAGTGGGTAGGGGAGTGTAATCAAGTGGGTTTCATTGAAGCAAAAATGTGGGAAAAGAAATTTTGGTAAAGGTAGGGAAGTTTTTATTCTTTTTAAAGGATTTAGGGGAAAAAGGGATTGATGTGGATAGAGGAGCAATGTGGCAGTTTTTGCAAGTTTTTTGGAATAGGTGGTAAGTTTAAATAAATGCTGAAAAGCTTTTAAGGATTTTTGGGGGCCAGGTTTAAAGGGGGGGTGGGGAGGGGAAAAAGGGATAAAACTTCCCGGAAAAGTAGGTCTTAGACAGGGTGTGTAAAGTCCACCAAGGTTTTTTAATATATTTAAAGATGGGGGTTTTAAAAAAAGTAAAAACTAGGGTGTTTGGGAGGGGTGAGATTAAATTATGGGGGAAAACAAATTTCAAAATGGGAAAATTTACAAAAGTTACTTTTGGGTGATGATACTGTGCTTAAAGGGGGGATTTTTAAAGAAAAAATTTCAAAAGGTTTGTGGGTGAGTTTTTTAGAATGTGTGTAAAGGTGAAAGGGTTTAAAGTGAACATAGAAAAGAGTAAGGTGATGAGGGTATCAAAAGATTTAGATAAAAAAAAAATTGGATATTTAATTGGGGAGGAAGGGGTATGGAAGAATGAATGTTTTTCAGATACTTGGATTGAAAATTCGGGGGATGGAAATTTTTGAAGGATGAGGTTAATCAAGAATTGATGAGGGAAAAAAGGTGAGTGGGTTTCGTTTTAGGGGATATGTTGGGGTCAAAAAACGTTTCTATGGAGGCAAAGAAGGGAATGTTTTGAAAGTATAAATAGTACCAACACTCTTATATGGAAAGTGAAGCTTGGGGGGTAAAAGCCCGCGCGGGGGAACGGTTTTTGGGGGCAGTGGGGATGTCCCCTTTTAAGGGGGAATGTTTTTGGGGGTAAAAAAATTAGCAGAAAAAATTTGGAGTGTGGAAATTAGGAGAAGGGGTGGGGTTTTAAAAAAAGCATTAGTCCCAAGGGGAAAAGAGGGGTTTTTTTGAGGGGGTTTGGGCATTTAAAGAGAATAGATCAAAATAGAATGAATGGAAAGCATATGAATCTACAGGGGGAAGAAAGAGGGGTAGGGGGCGGGCCTAAAGGGTTGGAAAAGAGGGGTTTAAAAGGGGGGTTTTTTGGGCGAGGGGCTGGAAATTCCCCAAGCGTGCAAAAGCGTGGGTTTTTGATAGGGGTGAATGGAGACGAATGATACTTGGGACCCGACGATCCCTTTGGGGTGTGAGCAGGGTAATATTTTTGTGAAGGGTTTAGGGGAAAACCGGGTTTTTTTTTCATATAAATCGGACTTGAGTCCTTGGGAAAAGGGAATACCCCTGCCGCACTTTTAAAAGGGGGGGTTTGGGATATTGGCAAATTTTTAGGGGGATGTTGTGTATCTTTATACGTATATGCTTTTTAAACTGTTGTAATTTTGAGCCCTCTGCAAAAGCAGTGATAATGTGTGAGTGTGGTGAAAGTGTTGAATGATGATGAAAGTATTTTCTTTTTGGGGATTTTCTTTCTTTTTTGGGTCACCCTCCCTCGGTGGGAGACGGCCGACTTGTTTGAAAATATATATATATATATATATATATATATATATATATATAAATATATATATATATTATATATATATATATATATATATATTATAAAAATTATTATATATAAAATATATGTCGTGCCGACTAGGCAGAATTTGAGATCTTGGCTTAAATAGCAACTCTCATCTTGCCGTATAGGACAAGTGAAAAAAATTTGTGTATGCAAATAATTTCGCCAAAATCATACTGAACCTAAGGAAAAAAAATATATTTGATTGTATTTGTTTAGTACTTAATTATTGTAAACGTATTTAAAATATATTTAGTTGGGTTAGGTTAAAATAAAATTATCTTGTTATAATAGGTTAGGTAAGTTTTCTAAGATTCTTTGATGCAAAATTAAAAATTTCTACATTAACATTAATGGAAAAAAATATGTCTTTCCAATGTATAAGAGAAAATTTTAGAAAGGACTTAATTTTAAATGCAGATCTTAGCTAAATTGACCAGTTTTACATCTTCGGCACGACATAATATATATATATATATATATATATTATATATATATATATTATACTATATATATATATATGTAATATAGTATATATATATATAGATAGTATATATATATATATATATATATATATATATATATATATAGATACCAAAAGAACCTTAGAAAACTTACTAACCTTGTTACAAAACAAGCGTAATTTAAAATAATCCTATCCCAACTAATATTATTTTTTTTAATAAATTTGTTTTTAATTTTTTTTTTAAATTTTTTTATTTCTTTTTTAATAGATAGTAAACAAATTCCGCAAACACTGATCTCTGCTGAAGGAGAACTCGAACCTACGAAACACTAGGAACAAGGTACAAGGAGTGCTTTTAAAACCCAACCTAGCTACACCTGGTCGCTAGACGCCAGGTATTGAACCAGTGTAGCAAGTTGGTAAAGCACTTCCTACCTTGTTCCAATGTTCGTAGGTTCGAGTCTCCTTCAGCCAGAGTAAGAGTGGGGGGGGGATCGTGTTTGTTGAATATTTCGCCTGTTCTGACGAATTCCTGGCATATATTTTAATTTAAAAAAAAAAAAAATATATATATAAATATATAAATGATATATATATAGTATATATAAATATATATATATATATATATGTAATATCTATAGATATTATATACATTGCTGCTATGGTTAATGTAAAAATTAATAATTTTGTACCAAAAGAACTTAGAAAACCACCTAACCTTGTTATAACAAGCGTAATTTAAAATAGCCTATCCCAACTAAATATATTGTTACATAAGTTTACGAAATTTTAATATAAAACATACACAATGAAATATATTTTTTTTGCTAGGTTCACAAAGATTTTTTTGCGAAAAATATTGCATACACAAATTTTCGCTTGCCTATTCAGCAAGGAAAGAGCGTTGATTATTTAAGTTAAAAAACGCATCATGTTTTACCAATTCGGCTCGACATATCACTATATATATATATATATATATATATAAATAATATTATATATATATATATATATAATATATATATATATATAATATAATATATATATATATATATATATATATATAATCCATACATGAAGCTCTTTAGAGTTGAAAGGTTAAGTTAAGACTTTATCCTGTAGTAAATTACCAATAATTCTACATAGAATTTTGCAGACTTGAGGTGGACGCTGAGTATCACTTTAAACATAAGTTACTCTTGATTAGCATCACTTTCGTGAAACTTATGGACATTACTGTCATTTTGTGCTTTCTAAGACATTCCTTAGTCCAGCAGAGCACAGGCAGGGAGGCGGATTGCATCTCTTAGCTGGCCTTCTGGACTGGAACGTACTCCTGAAAGCAAGTGTCCCCTAGGCCCCGAACTGAAATTCTCATTCCCTTTTTTATTGATTGCTTCTCAAGATGCATTTACAAATAAATCTGCAATGGGAAAGGCCTCGGAGCAAACTTATTACGCAAGCTCACCCTCCTCCTCCCTTGCGGGTCTGTTGTAATGTGATTTCTTTTTGCGATTAGTACAATTTACATATGTATCTATTTATGTAGGTATGGAGGGTGACCCTGTAAAAGAAGAACACTTTTCACCACCACTCATCACTGACCCCCCTTTCTCACAGGCACACCAACTGCAGCTTGAAACAGTTCCACCGTTCCCATCTCTCCTTCAGAGTGTAGACCTTGCTAACAGATTTCCTGAATCCTTTTAATGTTACCTAGCTTTCACATCCACTTCTATCTAACACGCCTCTGCTGGAGTGTCTAAGACCCTCGCACGCCAAAACCTCCTTTGCGCCTCCTCCCTCCAACATGTGTCATAGGACGACCTCATATCTCGCCTTGCCTCCTCTACAGATTTTTCATGCCCTCCAAGTCATCCTATGGCTAATAGTATTAGTAATCCAGCACCTCTAATCTCCAAACTGCGGAATTCTATGCATAATATTCACACCACACATTGCCATCAGACAGGACATCTCCACTGCCTCCAGCCTTCTCCGTTGTTGCAACATTCAATAATACCCAGATTTAAAAAATGTTTTCCTGGACCCCCCCTACCAATAAGAGCACTGATACTCTCCATATGGATTTTCTTTTCTGCCTCAGTGGCAAACGTTCTTTTTCTTACATTTTTCCGTTCGTAGATCTATGGGGTACATTATCTTTTACAGACAAGTTGACAAGTCCTCCCAAATATCTGAATACATTCACTTCCTCCATACTCCTTCAATCTAATATTCAAAACATCATTACCAAAATTTTAGTTGCCTACATCACCTTGCTCTTTATGTTTCACTTTTAACTTCCTTTTTTTACATATGCTCACCCAAATTCGTCCACCTGCCTTTCCAGCTTTCTCTTTAGAATATCTCAAAAACCACAGTATCCATCGGAAAAAAGCAAACTTTGGCAACTTACCTCTATATAAATGCCTTAATCTTTTAATCACTCCTACGAACCTAAGCCTCACTATCCTAATGAAACCTTAATTGCTTTCAACAACCTACCACTTATTTCATACACTTGCAACATCCCACCATATCATATGCCTTTTGCAGTTCCATGCAACGAAAACTTTCTTACCCTTATCTAAATACTAAACACTGTTCACGTACATGCTTTCGCTGTAAACACTTGGTCTACACCCCCCTTTATTCGTTCCTAAAGTCTCCCTTGTTCAACTGAGATCGTCCTCTCCCGTGTTACCCTTTAAAATTTTTCAACAAAAAGACTACCATACACCTTCCCAGGTATACACAACAAGCTTGTTTCCCCCTTTAATTCTTTACATTCTCTTTTCGTCCCTTTTGCCTTTTTGCAAAGATTTTATGCATGTTCTCTGCCATTCACTACGAAACTATATCTTCACCTACTTTTAAAACATTTCCCTCTTGATCCCATTAATCCTATCTGCTTTACCCCCCTTACTGTTGTCCACAGCCACATGCACCCAGCCTACACTCACATATGGTTCTTCCTCACACCTAAAAGATATTGGTACCTCCCTTTATCAGCAAACAGTTCCTCATAATGTCCCTCTATTTTCACAATATCCTCAACTCCCCATCTAATAACTCTCATCTTCTGTTTTTAACGTCAAAATCGATTCGTTCCCGAGGCTTTCTCAACCTAATCTCACTCCAAAACTAATTTTTATTCTCAGCAAAATTTGTTGACACCTTACCCAATCTCTCATTTGCCCCAAAAACCATGCATTCCCTTACCATTCATATTAATGTCTCTTTAATTCACCATATATTCCTTCCTCCCTGTATTACATCTGCTTTGTAAAAAACCTCTCATATGATAATTTTTCCCCTCTTAACACTTTTTTAGCTTATCCCAAAAACCCAAAACACATATTTTAATTTATATATATATATATATATTAAAATATATATATATATAAAAAATATATATATATATATATTATAATATATATATAAATTTTATAAAATATATAAAATATATGGCATCCCGGGGTCCGTATCCCATCATTATTCCTACGATATATAATTTGGTAAAAATAGGCATCTAATATTATTCTCGTTTACAAACGAAAGGGCTATTCCTTCCCAACTTCTCTTTAGTTTTTCCCAAACCCTTTCTCTACTTTTACCTTTTTTCCCTTTTAACCTCCCTCCCTCCCTCTCCCCCCTCTCTACTTTTCCCCTTTCTTTAAAAACCTCTCTCTCTTTCTCTCCTTCCTTCCACCCTGCCTGCCCCCCTTTCCCCCGCCTCCCGGCAGAGTTCTACCACCAGCAACATATACATAACATTAAACAGAGCTGCGTAGAATGCAAAATTATAATTCATAATTAATTAAAAATACAGCTAAACTAAATTAAATGAAGCCACTTAAAACAGAACTTTAAAATGGATATAAATACTTCATTATTATTAAAATTATAGTAAATTTTAAAAGCTAATAAAATAGTCGCAACTTGCGTAAATAAAATTGAACATCCCATTAATTTAAATTTACAGACTCACTATACACTTAAAATTACTTAGTCTAATATACAACATATTAAAATTTAAAATGCTACTTAAAAATATGTGAATATTTTTTATTGATGTGGGAATTTGATTTCTTAATCACCTATTTGCATCTGCTTTGATTATTAAAAATTTTAAATTAATAGCGTGTGGAAGTGCTAATTCACTGCACGAAGTACATAACCCTCAGAAAATTAACTACTCTGCCTTGTTTAAAGCACTATTGTGTATTTTTTTTTCTGTGACACAGTAAGAAGAGCAAAATGCTCCCTCTCATAAACCCTCCACCCCCCGCCACTGCGAATAAACTTGCGTAAAATATACATACATAAAAAAAAATGGCATCGAATTTAGAGGTCTGATGAAGCTAAATGGAAAACGTGGGCTACGACTGCTTTACTAAATAATACTTTTTAAACAATTTTTAAACTACTCTTGTTACCCACTGACACTCGCAACTCTGGTATGCCACGATTCAACCTCCGAGTAACTCAGCATCTACACTACTACTCCCACTACTACTAATATTGACTCTAACTGCCTTGCTGTTAAGTAATCCTCCTGGTGAAGTTGCCGAACATATATCAGGAATCTGTTGACTTCAAAGTGCCAAGATCTAGGGAAATTTTATAATGTTCAGTGTGGGCTTAATTTAATTTTAGAATTATTGTTTTATGTAGGGAGTGTACTAAGCAACATCTTTGCTCCTGTCCTCCCTCATTATACTCGTACTTGTTGCTCACTGCAACTTATTATCAAGTGTTCCAAATATAAAATAATTTTGGCAGACCTCATCAAGCTTGACGGGATCTATCCACACTAAGCACGTAGGTCCTGAAGACTTAAGGCAACTCCTCCTACTAAGCGGGAATATAATCCCTTGAAAATTATACTTGCAAAGTGTTTGGGTCTAGCGGGTTCCTGAACGAGTGTGCAACAAAGCACTGCACATGTTCGGGCTGCATCTTCAGCCTGAAAAATTCATTTCATTGTTTCGAGTCGCGGATTCATTCAGCAAATTCAAATATATTTTCATCTTTAAGAGTATCAACCCCATTCAATATTTTAAAGGTTTAAATGAGATTTTTCTCGTAGCCTTTTTTTTATGAGAAAGGGAAAAAAAAAAGGTAGAATGCTTTGATGTTTCGTATTTGGTTTGTTTTCTAAGCGATGGTAGAGGGTTTTGCAGCTCTTGTTATACATCTTCGTCTCTTATTGGTTTTGTTAGAGCGAAACTGGGCCGCATGAACAAGATGTCATCTAACAAACGCATTATAGTGTGTCAACACGTCTGTATTTGTGTGTTCCAAGACTCTAACAATGAAACCCGGCATTTCTAGCAAAAACAGGGACTGGTTATTAAACTTCTGGGACATAGTATGTAATTAGGGGTTTCCCCCAAAATAAACTAGGGAACGGTTGAGGTTTGAACCCAAGGAGAGTGAGTGTAAAACTCCAGCCAGTGGGGTAACCACTTTGGGCCCGCCTGCCTACAAATCCCACCCGTTCAGTGGTTTGTTTGAAAATTGTTTTATTATGATTTCATGAGTCATCCAAAAAATGTTAGAGTAGCTCCCCTTTTCTTGGACTAAGAGCCCTTCACTGACGCCAAGCCTCCTTTCAAGTAACTTAAAAAAATATCGAATTTAATTCAGCTAGGCATGATACAGATGAACTATTTCGTCTCTGAAATATTTTTCCAGTACTTTGCAGGCTTCGGTTGATTTATATATATATTTATCGATATATTGATCCCTAAAAGAGTGATTTAATGTAATACCGAAGTGAACAAACACTGACAGATACACTTCCAATGTGTATATTACTTTGTACTTTTTATTACGTTATTACTTCGAAATTACTATTACTTTATTACGTTTATCGAACATCGACAACAAACGAATACTTAGGAAGCAAGTTAGTTTACTAATACAATGATTTAAGGAGGCTATAAATGAATACATACTGAATACATATACTTACATATATATAAATATATATATATATAATATATATAAAAATATATATATATATATATAATAGTATATAAAAAGATAAATATATTATATATATATATTATATATATATAATATATATTAAAAAAAAAAATAGAATTATATTACTATTTTTAAAAATAATATAAATTGTAAATTTAAAGAAAATTACAAAATATATTTATAATATAAAAAATATTATAATTTTAATAATTATATACTAAATATATTTTTTTATAAGATAAAAAAATAAAGATAAAAAATGGCTACAATGGAATTTACAAACTTTGAATATTGTTAAAAGTTTACTTAATTAACCAAAATGCAAGTTAAAAATTGTGTATTGCAAAACCGGGCATGAATCATACTGAAAGCCTCAAAACCTCACTTTAGAGAAAAAAACAAGTAGAGTCCCAAGCATATCGGGTATGAATCCTCTGAGCAATGCTCGTTTGCTCTAAGTCTTGGGGAATCTCGACAAAACCCATATGTCTTAACAGAACTTTGGTTATTTTTGATTGAGACTTTGCTAAATCTACTCCCGAAAATGCAAAAAATTTGAAAAACTGGCACTGTATGCAATGAATGATTGTCTCAAATTGGGGTATAAACAAAAAAAGTGAAGCCACCGAACTACCTGATGAACGGGAAGTAACAAGGGAGACATTGAATATTGAGGTTGAAAAAACATGCTCACATTTATACTAGGGACTTACAAGTACTTTTCTTCCTATCCTAAAAGGTGCCCGAATTGGAAAATTGACAATGTAAATGGAGTTCTACACAATTTTATAAAAAAGGTACCAACAGGGCCACGGGCAGGGAGGGAGTGTAAAACCCCACAAGCAAAATCAAAAGACCTACAGGGTGAGCAAGGAAACAAATTCACATGGAGTGAACTCTAGCAAGCAAAACAAGTACCACAGGGTCGCCCACCAGCTAGGAAGGGAGTGACCTAGCAAGCAAAGCAATACCACAGGGGCCCACCAGGGAAAGAGGGAGTGAAACTAGCAACAAAAGCAGTACCGACAGGGGGCCCACCACTACGAGGGAGTGACTGCAAGAAAAGCAAGTACCACAGGGCCCAACCCTACGAGGGAGTGGATTGGAAGGAAGAAAAGAAGTACCACAGGGCCACCAGGTAAGAGGGAGTGATCTAGCAAACAACAAGTCAGAGAACACAAGGAATGAAAAAAACCCGGGCACCACTAAGTGACTGCGATTGGCCCCAGTCCTAAAATCAACAGACCCAACTCACCAGGTCTCAGTGTTTTGTAAGGAAGTGAAAGAAAAGTCCAGGCAAAATTAAGTTGGAGGTAGAAACAACAGCAGAAAAAAAAAGGGGAAAGGGTTACCTTTGCAGAGCCCCCAATAAAGAAGTTTAAACAAAGTTGGGGCTTAAACGAGGAAGGGGGAAAAAGGAAAGAAGATTGGGAAAGGAGTGTAAAAAAAGAGGAAGAATAGTAGAAAGGTAAGAAGAGGAGAAACAGAAAAAAAATAGAAAATGTAGATTGGAGAATTAAGAGAAAAAGCCGAGAACAAGAAAAGGAAGAAGCAGAAAGGGGAAGGAAAAATGAAAAGGAGAATGGAGGAAGCAAAAGAAAAAGAAGAGAAAAAGGGAAAAAGTAAGGAGACAGAGAAAAAATAGGAAATGGAAGCAAAGAGGAATAAGAGAAAAAGCAGGAAGGCGAAGGAGAAAGTAGAGGAAAGGTAAATGTAGAAAAAAAAAAGGAAACAAAGCAAGTGGAGAAGCAGGAGGAGAAAGAAGAGGAAAAGCCGAGTATGAAGATAAAGGAGAGAGGCAGCGGGAGTAACAAGACGGAAGAGGGAAAGTGAGGAACAGGAAGAGGAAATAAGAATAAACAAAATCAGAATAGAATAGAAGATACTGAGACGATCCATAGGAAAAAAAAGAAAAAGCTAAAAAAAAGCAATGGAGAAAGAAAGGTAGAGAAAAAATTGAGAGAAACAAAAGGGAAAGGACTGGTAGGAATATGTAAAAAGAGAAAAAAAAGAAAAGAAAAAAATAACCAAATTTACAAATACCGGAAGCGGAAAACAAAATCAGACCCGACAAAAGCTTGCCAGGGACCTGCCTGTGTACAACAACTGCTGGGTAATAGGAATATGCCAGCAGCTGGAATAACTAGGCTTGAATTTTTCCTATATACTCTGTGCTTTATTTTTTTTTTTTTTTTTTTTTGCGTGTTTGGTAAAACAAGACAATGCACTCGAGAGAGAATCCAACATCCCAACAATCCAATTCTTGAATCATCTTAAGAATCTTTTTCGTAATGTTCCTCTCTGGTTTAAATGTGGTGAAGAGTTACCTCTGGTAGACCAATGGATGCTTAACTACTTAACAGGTAATTATCTGACTTAAGAGACACTGCTCGGTTTCCTGACGAATAAAACATCACCTCGCACCCACGACAACCATCAGCTTGGCTTAGTTAGACATGGAAGATGTTGAAAGAGTAATGAATAAAAATTTCTCAAGAGCCTGAAGGTCACCACTGGCATTCTGCTGCCGTTGACAGCGTCTTTGTTCAGATTCTGGAAGTTAAATGCTTTTTAAAAGTGGTTGTGGTGGTGAATGGGAGAGTGAAAAAGACAGGTACAGCAGGAATATGGATTCAGAAAGGGTGTTCACTAGATATCAAAACAAGGGAAAACTGGGATAGAAAAAAAAAACTGTTCCGTGCCGTTGTCGGTGCTGGGTTTACAGATTGAGACAGTGCGAAGAACCAAACAAACCCTACCGGCACTTTGTCTCCAGTTGTTGTTGTTACGTACAAATGTTGAGAATGGCCGAGAAACCATACAAACGACAACGAAACTGTATTTAATGTTTTTTGGGGGGATTTGACGATTATAACATAACGAGGAACTGTATAAACTCTGTTTCCTCCGTCAGCTTTGTCTTGGGGTTCTGTGACCCTAGACACGAAACTCATAACGTCTACGTTTCTCATGTAAAAAGAAAAGACTTGGCGGTAAAAATACTAGCAGTCTAACAAGTGACTTGGGACAACATCGTCAGGAAATATCGCTGCGAACCCAACACCGTCAGAAAATTTAGAACCATCTGTATAAACAGCGACGGCATGAGCATGAAGTAATTAAGAAGAGAGCGAGAAAAAGTCGTAGGAAGGAGAGATTTGGCTCACGACAGTAGAGGAGAACAGACACGAACCATCGGAACCTCCCGATGGGGAAGGAAAAAGGCAGACGCTAAATGAACATACAAGGGAGGTAACTGGAGAGAAGACCGGAGTGAATGAAGACGAAGTGAAAACGGTCGGAGTAAGCAGGGGCGCCAAACAAACAATGGGCTTCTACTAACTTCTGAGACCAACCTATACGTAGAAGAAACACGCAGGTCATGAGCGCGGACAAAGTAACGAATTCAATGAGCATCATGACGATCAGCTAAGGAACATGGTGAGGAAGGGGATCTAACTTTGAGTTGTAGGAGAAGCCGCAGAATAGACTTGGTCGCCATAATTCAGCTTGGACAAGATTAGGGTGGAATGCAAACGGCGATCTGCTCCCCATGAACGATGCGCAAGAATTTTAAGGAGATTCAGCCGACCACGGCAAGTTGCCTTCAAAGTGGAAATGTGAGGTTTCCATGTCAACCGGCGATCGAAGAGAAGGCCAAGAAACTTAACTGTATCCCATTCTGGGATACATGAGCCTTGTAAATACAATGGAATATCTGGGACAAGAGGACGTCTAGTGAAGGTAATGAAATCTGTTATCGTATTAGAAAATTTAAATCTATCAGAAGTGGCCCAATGGGAAACTCAGTCAATCGCATCCTGAAGGGAGGCCGCTACCAGGCGACAGTCAACACCTGAGTAAGCTATAGCTAAGTCATCCACATAAAGTGACGACCAAATATACGATGGAAGAACGGAAGGTAGGTCATTTATAGCAAAAGAGAAAAAGGGCAGTGCCAAAGAGACAACCTTGTGGGACTCCCTCGGCTTGAACGAAGTCTGAGGAGAGCGAGGCGCCAACACAGACACGAAAATGTCTCTCAGATAAGAAAGCAGCGATGAAGGTTGGTAGATTACCGCGGATGCCTAAGGAGCGGGATTAGGCAAAAATATTATACCTCCAAGTGGCGCCATATGCCTTCTCAAGATCAAAAAAGACTGCTAGGACAGAGTGTATATTAGCATTTCGCACATACGTATCAAAGTGGAGCAAGGGGTCCTAAGTAGAGCAGCCCTTGCGAAAGCCATATTGGCGAGGAGAAAGACTATTGTGAGTCTCCAAATGCAATATCAGATGTCTATTAACCAATCGTTCCATCACCTTGCAGACTACACTGGTCAGAGTAGTGGGACGATAGTGAGAGGTATCAAGCCTTGAGGTGCCTGGTTTGCGGAACGGTAGTACATTGGCAGATTTCCAATGTTGAGGGAGAACCCCTCGCAAAAGGACTGTAAGGGCTGTAGAATGCAGATGTTATAGCATATGGATATGAATATTATCTGACCCAACTGCCGATGACTGACAAGCGGAAAGCGTGGACTCTAGTTCTAGCAGAGTGAATGGTACGGTATACTGCTCCATTCCATTAGAAGAGAAATCCAAGGTAGATTTAGACGCGAGAATCGAGGACAGAGGTTAAGCCTTTGGTAGACACGGACAAGATAGTTCCCGATTTCCGTGGCAACTTCAAGAGGTTCCGCAACACCAGCAACCCGCAAAACGGGAGCTGGGTCGGGATGTACTTGCCACACAACTTCCGTACCTTCTTCCAAACCGCACACTTAGGGGAAGTCGAGGTAATGGTAGACATGTAGTCTTGCTATCAAGTGCGTTTAGCGTCACGTATGACGCGGCGAAAAACTGTCAATCCTTGCCCGCTTAAAATCCAAAAGACGATCTGAGGTCCCATTATATCGATAATGGCCCTACGTAGCACGTTTCAAACGCACCACACGGGCACATGCAGGAGACCACCAAGGCACGCATGTCTGAGAATGCCTGCCTGAGGTTAGAGAAAAAGAACGTGACACTGCAGTCAAAACTATGGTCGAAAACTGGTGCACCAGGTCATCAATAAAGGACGAAGAAGGGTCCTCACAAAAAGCTGTAAGATGAGAGTATAAGTCTCAATTCGCTCGTACAAATTGCCACCAGAGGCTACGAGGCGGTCGGGAATACGTAGTAGAAGTAAGAAGAAAAGGAAAGTGATCACTGTCGTGCAAATCCGGGAGAACAGACCAAGCGTAATCAAGTGCGATTGACAAGGAGCAGATAGAAAGATCAATGCAAGAGAGAGACTGAGTGCAAGGGTCAAAATGTGTGCGAGCACCCGTATTTAAAACATGAAGATGATGAGAAGTGAGAAGAGTCTCCAACTGATCACCACGAGAGTCACAGTGGCTTCCTCACCAAAGATGATGGTGAGCGTTAAAATCACCTAACAACAAGATGGACGGCGGCAGAGAAGAGATCAAGAACGCAAGAACGCACGGGAGGGGGAAAGATATAGACAGCAAACCATCTGTGTAAATAAATACGGGCTGCAGTATAATGCAGCAGATAAGGAACAAAGACCTCTTGATACGGTATACCAACGCGCACAAGAAGCGTACTCTCATTAAATGATTCATCAGGAAAGGGATCAGAAAAATGTAACAGCACATAGCCCGAAACGGGACGAATAACAACTGAACGACTTTTGGCCTCTTGTAACACGACATATACTGGGGAAAACTGGGAGAGCAACACCTGGAGCTTCCCCCGATTACCCCTGAGGCCACGAATATTCCATTGTAAATAAGACATTTACAAAGACCGGTATGCCAGCAATAAGAAGTGATAAAATCTATGGGCTATTAGGGTCTGTGAAGCCAATGTGTGGAAGCAACGGAAAGCGTGTAAACAAGGAGGAATCAGAATGCTGTGAAGGAAAAGATTGCTATGAGGGTCGTGACAAATAAGAAAGGGTGGAAGGAGGCGCGTCGGTGTCCATAGAGGGTTTCGTCTCCGTAATATAGTCGGAGATAGCGTCAAGTGTCTCAACGGTTAAGGAAGACGCTGATACCTTGATTTTAGAGACAGGTGAGGTAGAGCAAGCAGAGGCATTTTCTAGCTATTATATGGGGAAGCAATTTATTTAATAAAAGTGGAAAATTTAAATTTATAGACATGAAAGTGAACACCAAACTTTCTTCAAATAAAACCCAGCAATGAGGAAAGTTTGAATCCATTAAGAAAAGGTATTCTCCAGTATTTGATCTGATTTATACTCTTCTAAGTATTTTTTTAACAAATTTTAACAATTTAGACTAAATTACGGGGGTATCGTTCTCCTTACAGAATATATCATCATTAATATTTTGACGCCGATCTGAAGAGGCATTCTTTAGTTACTGAATATAAATAAATGTTACTAATTAGTAAAACCGGCAAATTGGGACTCATGCCATCCAATAACAGCATAAACCTTGAGTCCAGAAAACCACACCTATGGTATGGTTATCCGAACTCAAGGTTTATGCACTGGACTCAAGGTCTGTGAACTGAACTGTGGAGAAAATTAGAAGCCGATCATAAGAGTCATTCTCCAGTTTTGGCAACGATTCTAATTATTTTACATCAGCAAATTTGCCCTCACGGAAATAAAACTTAATGGGTACTATCCTGCCCCTAAGATACATCAGCCACTTATATATTACAGCCGTTCAGATGTAAACTGAAATTTATTTAACGTGATTATAAACATTTAACACAATTTTACCCATAAAATGGTCAAATCTGCGCCTATACACTTGAATTACACTCTCCGTTGTCGCTCAAGTAAGAGGTACCTTCTTTAATCGTTTGATGCTTCGCCACCAGAGGGATTACAAGATGCTGGGAAAGGGATCAACAGCTTTGATGACAAGGCTCCTACATCTACAAATTGTTCAAAGAATTTGGCCCTAGTGACCGTGCACGTGAGTTGAAATTTTGAAGCTGATTGAATGAGACCTTGAGTTATGAGCTAAATAAAAACCAAAAAGTTAGAGATAGAATGAAGAAAAGGGAATAAAAATCGGGCAACTTTTTGAGCTCTATCTGCAGGGATACCTGGAGCACGGGAGGGATACCTGGAGCACGGGAAATATACACCCAGAATTATCCATCTCTCAGTGTATATTCTGTACTGCTACAATTAATCCCTTTCCTAGGGATTACAGTGTTATGGTTGTGAACACATTCCGTGTTCAAACTATATAACCTAACTGGGAATTATAAGGTGAAAGGTAGTAATTCGGTTTGATCTGAGGAAGGGGTATGATATATCATATTTCCTTGCATCAGAAGTCCTCCATCAGTCTCTTGAGACAAAAGAAATTTTTTTTTATGTAAGCCAATCAAAAATGAAAAGGTGAGAGAGAAAACTAATGATATACATAGGTATACATAAGAGATGTGCAAAATACTCATTACTCAATCAGAGGAGTGTAGGACATACTGAGAGAACCCATGGTTCAACCACTGAGGAAAAAAGGGGATACTGAGAGAACCCATGGTTTCAACCATTGAGATACAGGGGATACTGAGAGAACCTATGGTTCAACCATTGAGGAATACAGGGATACTGAGAGAACCCATGTTCAGCCACTGAGGAAAAAAAGGTGATACTATAGAACCCATGGGTTCAACCATTGAGAAATACAGGGAATACTGAGAGAACCCCATGGTTCAACCATTGAGGAATACAGGGGATACTTGAGAGAACCTATGGTTCAACAACCATTGAGTAATCAGGGATACTGAGAGAACCCATTGGCTCAGCCCACTGAGGAAAAAAAGGTGATACTGAGAGAACCCATGTTCAAACATTGAGGGAAATACAGGGAGTACTGAGAGAACCCATGGTTCAATTCATTGAGAAAAACATGGGGATACTGAGAGAACCCATAGTTTCAACCACTGGAGGAAAACAAGGATACTGAGAGAGCCCATGGTTCAACCAATGAGGAATAACAGAGACACTGAGAGAACCCATGGTTTCAAACCACTGGAATACCGGGAAACTGAGAGAACCCATGGTTCAACCACTGAGGAATCAGGGGATACTGATAGAACCCATGGTTCAACCATTGAGGAATACAGGGAGATACTGAGAGAACCCATGGTTCAACCATTAAGGAATACAGGGATACTGAGAGAACCCATGGTTCAACCAGAAATACGGAGATACGGGAAAAACCCATGGTTCAACCATGAGGAATACAGGAGTACTGAAAACATGTTTCAACCACTGAGGAATACAGGAGATACTGGTTATAAACAAAGGGTTTTCAACCACGAGGAATACAGGAGATACTGGTTAAAACTAATGATTCAACCATTAGAAAACGCAGGCACCGAGAGAATCCATATTTCACCGAAGGGAAAAAACATAAGCCCTGGATGAACCGATGGTTCACCCAACAATGCCCGAAAATAAATATTGAAGTTAATTACAAGAAAGTTCTGATCACTGCCTCTGCCGGAGAACAGATAAATAACAAAAACAAAGATTTTTCTCTATTTACAGATGAACGCTGGGAAAAGCTAGGAGAGAACATAACAGAGAAACACCAGAATTAAGCAACTTCACAGCACATTTGAAGAAAATTTACATTTAACATCAAAGAGGATCACTCGGCACTAGAGGTGAAGGCTTCTGTATGTTGATGATTAATATATGTATATTAATCCTGTATATTGATTAATATACAGGAAGAACCTAGGAAAACTACCACTACTACTACTACCACTAATACTATTACAACAACTACTGTTCCTCATAATAATGAGAATAAGAATTATGATTTATATATGGGATTAAGACAGAGAAGGAGAGGGAGGTATTAATCACCGAGTAGCGGTCTTAGATAGGTCCTCCGACCTCTCATCACGATGGAATATTGCCGTGGTGACTAAGGGAAAGTGCTGAAGTTTCTGTGTAAAATCGTTTGCACTTACCTACAAATGAGAGCCTTGTGATTAATGAATTACAAGATGACTGGAACAATAGCGTTGAGAATAAACTGGGCTCTCACACACACTCAAGCACGAATATAAAAGGAGCTCTCACATACCCAAAAAGAGTATAAACTGAGGTCTCCCACATATTCAAGCACGAATATAAAGGACTCTCACATACCCAAACACAATATAACTCTTCAAGACGCAAAAATGAGAAACCTTCCTCTCTCCTTCAAAAATACCAAGAAGATAAAATATCAGAAAGTACAAATGAGTGAGATTTCAGAGAGTACAAAACAACGGAATTGCAAAGAAAAGAAAAGATTTAACTGTTTACTGAACAAAGGGGTAATTCTTAAGAAATCCCAAAGGAGTCCACCCAGACAGATTCCTGAGTCGAGTGAAGGAGCTACGAGAAAAGACTGTGAAAGATTATTTCTTAACACTTCTTTGTAAACAATACGTCAGCAAGCCCATGGATGCTCGACATAATGTCGATACTTTTGAGCACAGAAAAAATAAACAATAATAGGCACCATGAACGAGACGAAGCCGTAACAGAATTACGTGATTCTGAACACTGTCAGTGAGCTACAGTGTTATCCAAAAATATTAAGGGTGTATTTAGATGGAGATGATTGGATATCACACTGTGCAAGTGACAAGTAAAGATGATTTCCCCTTCCCCCCTCCCCATCTCACAGGCTCAAAACGTTAATTACAAATAAATAACACATGCAAGCATACACTCACGCACGTACGCACGCGTAATTACAAATAAGTAATTTGACACATGAAGGTATGCACGCACGCACGCACGCACAAACGAAGGAAAGCACGCACGCACGCACACAACAGCACCACACAAAGAAAACAGGCCAAGTATTTATCAACATGGTCATTTGACAACTAGTAACTACTACTACTACTATTACTACTACTACTACTATTATTACTACTACTATTACTACTACTGTTACTACTACTACTACTATTACTACTACTAACTACTATTACTACTGCTGTTACTACTACTATTACTGCTACTACTATTACTGCTACTACTATTACTGCTACTATTACTGCTACTACTATTACTGCTACTATTACTGCTACTACTATTACTACTATTACTACTACTACTATTACTACTATTACTACTACTACTATTACTACTACTACTACTACACCTACACACACACACACACACACACACACACACACACACACACACAGGTTGAGGGAAATCGGCCTGACGACACTGGAGGACAGGAGGGAAGGGTGAGACATGATAACGACATACAAAATACTGCGTGGAATAGACAAGGTGGACAGAGGCAAGATGTTCCAGAGAGGGGACACTGAAACAAGGGGTCACTCTTGGAAGTTGAAGACTCGGATGAGCCAAAGGGATGTTAGGAAGCATTTCTTCAGTCATAGAGTGGTCAGGAAGTGGAACAGTCTGGCGAACGATGTAGTGGAGGCAGGTATCATACATAGCTTTAAGACGAGGTATGATAAAGCTCATGGAGCAGGGAGAGAGAGGACCTAGTAGCGTTCATTAAAGAGGCGGGACCAGGAGCTGCGTCTCGACCTCTGCAACTACAATTAGGTGAGTACACACATACACACACACACACACACACACACACACACACACACACACCACACACCACACCTACACACATACACACACACACACACACACACACAACACACACACCACACACACACACACACACACACACACACACACACACACACAAGCAGCACTAGTGGAAACCCACAACAGCTCAAGCATGTTAAAACGCTGGAAAGAAGTGCTGAGATTTACAGAGAGACTGGATCTAGAGCAAACGAATGAGAGATAGAGCAGAAACTAAGGGAGCTAAATCGAATGACATGAGGGACAGAAGAACTATGGGTGCATGATAACAAAGTTCAAAATACTGAGAGGAAATGATAGGGTGGACGGGGAGAGGCTGTTCGATCTGTGGGGAAGAAGAACATGAAGGCACAACTGAAGATAAAAACAGGAAGGAGTCACAGGGATGTTCGAAATCATTTCTCTCATCACAGTATGGTACGGTGGTGGAACGGACTAGTCAGCAAAGTGATGGAGGCAGCATCCATACTTAGGTTTAAGAATAGGCATGATAAGGCTCACGCAGCCAGGAATGAGGAAACCCAGTAGCAGCCTACGAAGAGGCAGGGCCAAGAGCCGAGACTCGACCTATACAACCACATATTGATGAGTTGCTGAGTACACACACACACAAAATGCCTCTGAACTTTACTGTGAACCAACCTGACCAGCGAGTGAGCAGATTCAACTTTTCACCAATAAATCGCTGATGCGGAACACTAGTGCAGCCAATATATCAAGGTTGCAGGCGAAGTTAGAAGTTGTTCTGTAGAAGTCGCCAGCGGAGAGAAATCATACGAAAAGCATGAGGCAGGAATACGAAAGTTAGGGGAGGAAGGGTGAGGGAAGTGATAGGGATGGAGCAGCGAGTTTGGAATGATGGGGTGGAGGGAGGATGGGAACGAGGGTTGGAGGGAACGAGGGTAGGGGGAGGAAGGGAGGAAAGAAGAGTTAGAGGGAGGGATGGGAGCAAGGGAGAGATGGATATGAGGTTTGTGGTTGCCTGTATATAAAAAAAAAAGTTTTATATTGGCTGCCTGTCGTGCGAGGGAGAGGACTGGTGAGGCTGCATCCTGTCTACTGGTATACTGCTCGGAGTGTGTCTGCACCAGATGGCGAAGCAGAGATCCTGTCTGCTGGAATACTGTATAGACCAGATGGTGTAGCAATGATCCTGTCTGTTAGGATACTGTCCAGGTAGTGTCTACACCAATCGTGTATCAGTGAGACTATCTACTGGAATACTGTATAGAGCAGATGGTGTAGCAGTGATCCTGTCTGTTAGGATACTGTCCGGGGAGTGTCTACAATCGTGTAGCAGTGAGACTGTCTGCTGAAATATTGTCCAGGAAGTGTCTGTCTACACCAGATAGTGTTGCAGTGATCCTGCCAGCCGAAATACTGTGCAGGAAGTGTCTGTCTCCACAAGATGTTGTAGGAGTGGTCCTGTGGAGTATTGTTCAGGTGGTGTTAGTCTACACCAGATGGTTTGCAGTGATCCTGTCTGCTGGAATATCGTCCAGGAAGTTTCTATCTTCACCAGACGGTGCTGGAGTGATCCTGCCTTCTGGAATACTATCAAGAAAGTCTCTCTCTACATCAGAAGGTGTTGCAGCGCTCCTGCTCTGGAATACTGTCCAAGAAGTCTCGTCCTACAAAAGGTGTGCAAATGACTCCCGTCTGCTGGAGTAATGTCCAAGAAATGTGCGTCACCATAAACATTTAGAGATAAAACTGACTCCTATTCTGTTTGCTCTAAGCCTAGAAGGATCCCGAGTCACCGATTATATTTCATAATTGCAGTTTACGGCGACCTGTAACAACTTGAGCCTCTGCCATACATAGTGATAAGCATAAAGAGATCCCATAACGAAATTGCCTGAAGTATAAATTACATTAATTAGACAGCTTTAACGGCTGTGCTTACATATTTCAGGAGTTTTCCCCATACATCATAGAATAAGAGAATAATGGTGACATAAGCAAGTTATCCTAACACGAATTAGGCAGTAAGAAAATTTCTGATAAATTAGTCACATATGCAACACATGTTATATTTCAGGAAAACGTTTTCGCCACATAATTAGCTTTCATCAACCAATACAAAGAATGTGACGATCAGAAGGAGACTGAGGTAATCAGGTCCCTCAGCCTGGAGTCGATGTAATCATCAGCGAAACTTATCAAAATTGATGAATGATTACCTGAGAATTCTTCTGATTTTCCACCGTTTTCTGTATTGTATGAGAAACATCAAGATCTGCATTACTAATGCAGAAGTCTCATTAGTACCAAATGCATTGTCGACCCAAATGTAAGGGTTATTAAAACCTGAAAAGAACCAATAACCATGATACTATCACTTATGGAAGGATTGCTGGTGTCCTTTTCTGTCTCATAAAAACGCCGCTAACAGGTAATGTTGCTGCTTCTACTTGCACATTACGTACTCGAACTGCATGCTGCTTTGGCCTGCCTCATGGTGGGCGAAAACTCATACTGCCTTAATCCACTAATTAAGGCGTCCCTTTAGTCGCAGTGTTGTTATAGACAATGCCACCGTTCGTGGGCACAATAATATAAAATACTGCTACGTTGTACTAGTACACCAGACAGGGACTAAGCATTGAAATTAGCCTAGAGTCACAGCCACACCATCGTATGTTCCTTTGGGTAGCGAGTACACATCCAGTTTCCCCTGGATGCGTTACTCTTAAGGATTGTATGGTCCAGTGGATTAAGGCGTCATGAGTTTTCGGCCCCACCATGAGGCAGGCCAAAGCAGCATGTGGTTTGAGCCTTTGGCTAAGCGCAGTGTTTGTTACTGATCAATACCACTCGCTCGTGGGCACAATAATATATATATATATATATAATATATATATCAATATATATATATATATATATAAATATATATATATATATATATATATAACATACATACATACATACAACATACTACATACATACATACGCACACACACACCATATATATAGGTTTTTCTTCTTTTTCCTTATAAGTTCTTCTTCTTCGTAGAGGCGACTAAATTGTCAGAACAAAGGCTGGTAAGCCCTTCTCCTGTAAAAACTACTAAAAAAGAAAAGAAAAGCGTTTATAAAACTGATGTTTGAATGTTCGTGGATGTAGTGCGGATGAATAAGAAAGATGGTTGATAAGGTTATGAATGAAAAGAAATGATGTCTTAGCTCAAAGTGAAATAAGCTGAAGGGGTAGGTAATTCCAGGGGGAGAAATAGATGGATAAAATCGGGGGTATCGGAAGAGTTGGGCTAAGGAAGGGGTACACTAATGCTAAAGGATCAGTTAGGGAAAAAGGGGGAAACTTATGTAAAATTTTAAAGGGATCTGGGGAAAAAAAAGGTAGGATGCGAAAAAGGGGTCAAAATAATGTAAAACACCGGGAAGGGAAAGGAGGTACGGAAGGATTTTTGGAAGAGTTAAGCGATGTGAGGAACTTTTAAACGAAGTGGTGAAGGGAAAATTGGAGAAAAAAGAAGGGGATGGGGGGAGAAAAATGCAAAAGGAGAAAATGTTTAAAGGGGGTGTGGAAAAAAAATTAAGTTTGGGGGCAATGAAATGAAAAAAAGGGGTTTTTGATTGAATTTTTGTGTGGGAAAGGGGGGTTATTTAATATATTTTTTTAAAAAACAGAAAAATAATATAAAGATAGAAAAAGGGTGTAAGGAAAGTTTTGTTGTACTACTATGGTAGACTGTTGGATAATTCGGGAAAAATACATTTTGTAGAGGGGCCACAGATATATCAATCTTATTAGTTGTACTCAGGAAAAAAAAAAGATGTGATCAAGGAAAAGGGAACACAATTTTGAAAAGGTAAGGGTTTTTATAAATAAAGGAGGGGGCTTAGGGTTTTAAAAACAATATTAGATAAGACGGGTAGTGAGAGCAAACAATGGGGTATATGTGTTTTGGGTAAGTTTCAGAATCTAGTTAGGTTTTCCCCAGAAGTTTGGGTTACAGGAAAGTGGGTGCGGGGGGGAAGAAACTGATTGGTGTAATGATGAAAAGGGTGTAGGGGGGAAAAAACTGCATATGAGGGGTTTTTACAAAGTAAAAAATTTAAAGAGGGGGGGAGTATGGGAAAGGGAAAGAAGAGGGAAAGAGAGGGCAAAAGCAATGTAAAAAGAGACCAAAGAGAAAAGTGATGAGATTTTAAATCAAAAAATATTGTGAAAATAAAAAAAAAATTTGGGTGAATTAAAAAGTTGAAAAGCCGGGGGAACAATGGTTTATTTTTAAAAAATAGGGGGTTTAATAACTGGAGAGTTAGAGGTATGGGAAAGATGGAGGGAATTTTTGGGGAATTTATTAAAGTTGAAGAGGGGAAAGCTGTGTTTTCGTGTATGGGGAAACGGAAATAACATCTTGAGGAGTGGGGGGAGCGAGTTGTGATTGTGGGGGAAGTTCGGGGGCAGGGGGTAAATGAAAGGAGGTAAGGCACGGGGATTGAGGGAAAAAGATAAAAATTTTTAAAAGCAGGGGGGGATAATTTTTGGAGGGGTTATGCTTATTTTTAAAAAATGTAGGGGCAAGGCTGCAATTCCTTTGATAAAAGCAAAGGGGGGACAAAAGGGGTGTAAAAATTATAGTGGAATAAGTCGTTGAGTATCCGGGAAAAAGGGTAAGGTAGAGTTATCACTGAAAGAATTAGGAAAAGAAGGAAGCAGAAGCAGATAACAAGAGGCTTTGGAAGGGTGGGTGGTTCAACAAGTGTTTACAGTAAAACATATAGGTGAACATATTTGATAAGGGTTTAAGGGGTTTTCGTGCATTTATGGATTTGGAAAAGACGTATGCGGGGTGGATTGGGGGACAATGGGGGAGATGTTTCAATAAAAAGGGTGTTACTAAAAACAAGAAGTTTTTACAAGGTCTGAATTCAGGTAGAGTATGGGGAGTGAGGGAAATTACCCCAGTAACTGGGCCCTTTAACGGGATTGTATTCAACAGGTTTTTTAATATTTTTTGTGGGATAAAAGAAAAAAGTAATGCTCGTTTTTTGCAAAAGTTGGGGTTTAAAAAAGAAAAAGAATCAAAAAAAAGGGGGAGCTTCCAGTTCCTTTGCATGATTCTGTGTTTTTGGGGAAAATTCTGAAGGAAGCTGCAGGGTTGGTGGAAATTTTTGGGTGGGACTATAAAAAAATTGCCAAAAAAAAAGTAGGGAAACAGTTGGTGAGAGGGTAACAAAAAAAAATAAAATAAAGAACGGAGGTCGATTGGAGGAAAGAGATGGAGGGTAAATATATTCTATTTTGGGAGGGACGGAGGGGGAATAAGGCGAGTGGTACACTGGGAGTCGTGGGAAAAAGAACATTTCATGGTAAAAAAGAGGGGGACTGTTTGAGAGTAAAATTTATCCAAACGCTTTTAAAGGGGTGTGAAGATGGTGATGTTGTTGCAACAACAAAAAGGCTGGAGGCGTGGAGAATCATGTCTGAGGGCAAATGTGGGGATATAAGCAAAAAATTCGTATTTGGGAAAATTAGGAGGGGGCGGGGATTACCAAAATTTTATCCAAGGCTGAGGGGGTTTGTTCAATGGACGGACAGGTAGAGAGAATGGAACAAAATGAAACTTCGAGAGTGTATAATCGTATGCAGGAAGTTCGTAGCGTGGGCCCCTGGGAAAAGGGTTTGGAGGGGAAGGAAAAGATGGTTTTGTTGCAGGGACTTGGACTTCCAGAAATATGTGTACGTGTTAGATGGGGAGTGAATGGAGACAAATATTTTAAGGACTTGAGTTGGGGTTGGATGGGGAAAAGGGTAACATTTAAAAAGGAAGGAAACCGGCAGGGGCCTTGATTCCCGAGACGGGAATACGGTGCTGCATTTGAAGGAGGGGTGTTAATTTGCTTTATAACTGTAGTGTGGACACCCTCTGGCAAGACAGGAGGGAAAAAAAATAAAAAGTTTTTTTTTTTTCGGGCCACCCCCCTTTGTAAACGTCCGATGTTTAAAAAAAAAATATTATCTAAAAATGCATGTCGATCACTTTGAATGAAAAGAAAGAATTAGGAGTTCAGTTATTAGTAAATAAAACCAATGCAACGCTGCATAATTGTTTTTTAAAAATGTGAAAATTTTTGTTTTCATATCAAAAAATTAAAAATTTTAAGAGCCCCTTAGGTTCTATTTCAGTTTTATGTTCCTTAAAAAAGGAATAAATTTAGATATTTTGCAAGGTCTGGTCACCGTATTACAGGATGGACATAAATTCCCGGAAAAAATAAGAGAAGGTAAAGTTGATAACATAACAAACATTACTACAAATGCATTTTTGGAAAGGCTAGATTAGAGGGGATATATGCGAATTATAAATAAAAGCGGGAAAAATTTTAAAAGGGAATAAAAACTGCTAAAAATACAAAAAACATGACTTGAGCAAGGGGTTTAATGAAAGAAATAAGATTTAGAAGGGATAGGGAAAGCTTGGATGGGTCCAGTTTAGACGAGGGGAAAAGTTCCAAAAAACGCTTCAAACCAATATTTGGGTATTTTTTAAAAAATAGTTAGAACTATACACAACTTTGAATTGCAGAGCTGTGTGTGGGGGTTTGGGGGGACTTGCTTAGCAGGCCCAGTAGGTTTTCTACAGTGCTTCTTTTTTTTTTAGTGATCCGTCATAAAAACTCCCGTTACTAACATTTTTATATCCATCACTTGAGAAAATTTAGACACTTCTACAACTTTAAGTATCTTTATCGAAAAACTTTCCCCCAGCCAGGGGAGGTGGATGGGAGTCTGAGGTAATCAGTTCCCTCAGTTGACTTGTTCTGTCCATCACTTTGATAAAAGTACAGCATGTGGCCGAGAGGAGGCTTGTACACGCAATACGCAAGGAAAAGCATTTTGTAAAACGGCGTCCCCGGGGGGGTAAAATCCGTGATGGAAGTAATTATCATATAGGGTTGCAGAATTATCTGTTTCAAGACCCCCCAAAAGTTTCTGTGTAAACTAATTATAAAAACGGGGTTAGAAAACCAAAATTTTTAAACACATCACAAAAATGACCATCATCAACACATCCAGTGAAAACATCTACATTCATCACCTAAATGACTATCATCATATCCCATCACTAAATCACACATCCATCACACTTGAATGATGGCAAACAACCCATCCATCTTCCACATTATGAAACAAAAAATACAACGCACTGCACACTGCTTGGATATTTTTTTGGGATTATGAAACTACGATAAAGAAAGTAAACCTGAGTCGATCATCATCATTTTTTTTTTTTTTCTGTGGGGACAAAGTAAAATGTAAAAAAGGGGCTTGAAATATATTATCCATTCATGTGTTTTAAATTGCATTTAGGGCTCTCAAAATTTCGTTTTTTTTGGGATCTTTTGTTTTTATTTTGGGGGGGGGGGGGAAAAAAGGGATGCACAAAAGAGAAAAAAAAAACCGGGTTAAAAAAAGCCAAAATGACCTTCACCTGGGGGAAAAATAAAATTTATTGATGACGTTTCGCCCACACAGGTAAAGGAAGATGTTCATGGGTTTTTTTTGTTTATATTTTTTCCTTGTGGGTTTGTTTGCGCATTTCTGAGATGAATCCCACTCCTTCACCCTTTAAACAAGTTCACTCAGTCACTCCACCTCCAAAAGGGCGACCTTTTACTTCCTTCACCTTCAAAACGACACTTTCACTACTCCCTTTAAGACACACTTTCACTCACTCCTTCACCTTCAAAAGACAAATTTCACTCATCATTTTTATTTTAAGACACAGGGTTTACTCATTCACTCCCCTCCAAAACGACACTTACTCACTTTAACTTCAAGACGACACTTTCACTCATCACTTCACATTTAAGACGACACTTTTACTCACTTACTTCACCCAAGAGACACTTTCACTCACCACTTTTACAAATTTTAAGACGCACTTTCACCATCACTTAAAATTCAAGACACCTTTTTAATCACTCACTTCAAATTTAAGCGACACTTTCACTCACCACTTCCATTCAAGAAACCTTTCACCCCTCACATCACCCTTCAGAGCACTTTCACTCACTCACTTTTACATTCAAGACGACACTTTTACCACTACTTCACCTTCAAAACGACACTTTCACTCATTACCTTCAAGCGACACTTTCACTCCTCACCCTTTAAGACACACTTTCACTCCTCAATCACCTTCAAGAGACACTTTCACTCACTCACTTAAATTTGGCACACTTTCACCACTCACTTCACCTTTAAGTCGACACTTCACTCACTCACTTCACCTTCAAGACGAAACTTTTACTACTCACCCTTCAAACGACACTTTCACTCCTTCACCTTTAAAGGGGCGACACTTTCACTCACTACTCACCCTTAAAACGACCTTTTACCCCTCACATCCCTTTCAAAAACGACCTTTTTTTCCCTCACTTCAAAATCAAGACGACACTTCACTCACTCCTTCAAACCTTCAAACGACAAATTTTCACTCCTTCACCTTTTAAGACGACACTTTCACTCCCCCACTTTACCTCAAGACGACACTTTCACTCACCCCTTCCCCTTCAAGACAACACTTTCCTCACTCCTTCCCTTCAAGACCACTTTTCCTCACTTCCACCTTTAAGACACCTTTAAATCACTCACTTTACCCTTTTAGACGACACTTTTACCACTTTACCTTCAAGACGGACACTTTCACATCACTTCCCTTCAAGCACACGTTCAATCCTAATTCACCTCAAAACCCAAATTTTTCCCCCTCACTTCACCTTCAAGACGACACTTTATCACCACTTCACCTTTAAAAACGACACTTTTCACTCACTTAACTTTAAGACGAACTTTTTCCCCACTTCACCTTCAAGACGACACTTTCAACCACTCCTTTTTCCCTTTAAGACGACACTTTCAATCACTCACTCCACCTTCAAGACGACACTTCACTATTCACCCTTTAAAACGAGACTTTCCCTACTTCACCTTCAAGACGACACTTTCATCACTCACTTCACCTTCAAGACACACTTTCACCACTCACTTCACCTTCAAGGCACACGTTCACCACTCACTTCACCTTTTAAGACGACACTTTTTATCACTCCTTCACCTTTAAACACAATTTTACCCCTTTTACCCTCAAAACGACACTTTCACTCACCACTTACCCTAAGACGACACTTTCACTCACTTCACCCTCAAGACGACACTTTCACCCTTCCACCCCCAAGACGACACTTTTCACTCCCACTTCCCTTCAAAACGACACTTTACTCACTTCACCTCAAGACGACACTTTCACTCACTCACTTCACCTTCAAGACGACACTTTACTCACTCACTCAAACTTAAGACACACTTTCCTCACTTACCTTTAAGACGACACCTTTCACTTTATTCACCTTCAAGACGACACTTTCACTCACTTCACCTTCAAGACGACACGTTCAATCACCACTTCACTCAAGACGCACGTTCATCACCATTTACCTCAAGACGACACTTTCACTCACTCTCTTCACCTTTAAGGGCGACCTTTCACTCACCACTTCACCTTCAAGACGACACTTTCACTCACTTCACCCCTCAAACGACACTTTTCCCCACTTATTCACCCCCAAGACGACCTTTCACTCACTCACTTCACCTTCAAGACGACATTTTTACCACTACTTCACCTTTAAAACGACACTTTCACTCACTTCACCTTCAAGACGACACGTTTTCACTCACTTCACCTTTAAGACGGAAATTTTACTCACCTCTTTACCTTTAAAACGACATTTCACTCACTTCAACCCTTTTAAACGACCTTTTACTCACTTTACCTTCAAGACTCACTTTCACTCACTCACTTTTACCCTCAGCACACTTTTTCTCACTCCTTCACCTTCAAGCGACACTTTCATCACTTCACCTTTAAGCACACTTTCATCATTCACCATCAAGACGACACTTTCCCTCACTACCACCTTCAAGACGACACTTTCATCACTCACTTCACCTTTAAGACGACACTTTCACTACTCACTTCACCTTTAAGACGACACTTTCACCACTTCACTTCAGACGACACTTTTACTCACTCATTCACCTTTAGACGACACTTTC
This sequence comes from Cherax quadricarinatus, assembly GCF_026875155.1. Classification (NCBI taxonomy): domain Eukaryota; kingdom Metazoa; phylum Arthropoda; class Malacostraca; order Decapoda; family Parastacidae; genus Cherax; species Cherax quadricarinatus. Next base: position 2,622,576 of record NC_069461.1, on the reverse strand, counting down.
CACTCATTCCTTCACCTTAAAAACGACACTTTCCCCTCACCACGTCACCTCAAGCCCTTTCCTCACTATTCCCTTCAAGACGACCTTTCACTCACTTCACCTTTTAAACCCTTTCCCAAATTACCCTTTAAAACGACCTTTCACTCCTCACTTCACCCTCAAGACGACACTTTCACTCACCCCTTCACCTTTAAACGACACTTTCACTCCATCACTTCACCATCAAGACACCTTTCCTCCCCACTTCACCTTTTAAGACGACACTTTATCACTCATCACCTTAAACAAAACCTTTCACTCACTCAAATTCACCCTTAAACGACCTTTCACTCATTACCCAAAACGACACTTTCACCACCACTTCCCTTCAAACACACTTTAACTCATTCACTTCACCTCAAGCGACACGTTCCTCCTCCGTCCCTTCAAGACGCATTCACTCACTCACTTCACCCCAAAACGACGCTTTATCCTTTCCCTTTAAAACGACACTTTTTTCTCTCCTTCACCTTTTAAGACGACACTTTCACTCCCCTCACTTTACCTTTAAGACGACCGTTCCTCCTACTTTACCTTTAAAACGACCTTTCACTCACTCACTTTACCTTTAAGACGAACCTTTCAATCACTTCCCTTCAAGAGAACTTCACTCACCACTTTACCTTCAAGCGACACGTTCACTCATCCTTCACCTCAAGACAACACTTTCACCCCTCCCTTAAAAGTTTTAAGACGACACTTTCACTCATTACCCTTTAAGAGCCTTTCACTCCCACTTCACCCTTTAAGACAACACTTTCACTCACTCACTTCCCTTCAAGACACACTTTCACTCACTCACTTCACCTCAAAAACGAACTTTCACTCCCCTTCACCTTCAAGGACACTTTCACTCACTCACTTCACCTTTAAAAACGACACGTTTTCCTCACCCCTTCACCTTTTAAGACGAGATTTTCACTCACTCACCCTTTAAGAGAACTTTTAATCACTCCCCTTTACCTTCAAGACGACATTTCACCACTCATTCACCTTAAAGACGACACTTTAAATCACTTTAACTTCAAACGACCTTTATCACTTCACCTTCAAGACGACCGTTCCTCCCTCACTTCACCTTCAAGGCGACACTTTCACTCCTCATTTTACCTCAAATCGACACTTTCACCACTTTACCTTTAAGACGACACTTCACTCACTTCACCCTTTAAGACGCACTTCACTCACTCATTCACCTTCAAGACGACACTTTCACTCACTCACTTCACCTTCAAGACACACTTTCACTCACTTCCCTTCAAGACAACTTTTATCCCACTTCACCCCAAGACGACACTTTCACTCCTACTTCACCTTCAAAAACGACACTTTCACCCATCAATTTACCTTTAAGCGACACTTCACTCCTCACTTTAACTTCAAGACGCACTTTTTCCCCATTCCCTTTAAGCGACACTTTCACCACTTCCCCTTTAAACGACACGTTCACTCACCACTTCCCTTTCAAGACGGAACTTTCACTCACTCTTTTTTCACCCCCTTTAAAAACGAAAACTTTCACTCCTTCACCTTCAAAACGACCTTTCACTCACCACTTTTACCCTCAAGACGACCTTTCACTCACTTTTACCCTTTAAGCGCACTTCACCCTCATTCACCTTTAAGACGACACTTTCACCATTTTACCCTTTAAGCGACACTTTTACTCACTCACCTTTTTACCCCAAGACACACTTTCACTCACTCACTTCACCCTTTAAGACGACACTTTCACTCATCACTTCACCTTCAAGGGGACACTTTCACTCATCACTTCACCTTAAGACGACACTTTCACTCACTCACTTCACCTTCAGCGACACTTTCCTCATACTTTTAACTTTAAGACACACTTTCACTCACTTTTACCTTCAAACGACACTTTCACTCACTTTACCTTCAAGACAAAACGTTCACTCCTCATTTACCCCTTCAAACGGAACCCCTTTACTCACTTCTTTCCCTTAAAGACGACATTTCACTCACTTCACCTTTTAAAACGACACTTTTACTCACGCACTTCCCCTCAAGACGACACTTTCACTCACTCACTTCACCTTAAAAAAAGACACTTTCACTCACTCCTTCCCTTCAAGACGCACTTTCACCACTTCCCTTAAGACAAAACGTTTACTCACTCACTTCACCTTCAAGACGAACTTTCACTCACTTACCTTCAAGACGACACTTTCACCCCTTCACCTTCAAGACAACTTTCACTCATCACTTCACCTCAAGACACACTTTCCTCACTCAATTTACCTTCAAGACGACACTTTCACCACCACTTTACCTTCAAGACGAACTTTTCCCACTTCACCTTCAAACGACCTTTTCACCACTCCTTTTACCTTCAAAACGACACTTTCACTCACTCTCTTCCCTTTAAGACACACTTTCACACCAACCTTCAAACGCACTTTTACTCACTTTACCTTCAGAAGACCTTTCACTCACTCCTTCCCCCTCAAAACGACACTTCCTCACTCACTTTACCCTTTAAAACGACACTTTTTACTCACTTCACCTTTAAGAGACACTTTCACTCACTTCCCTTTAAGACGACACTTTCCCTCACTCACTCACCCTCAAGACGAACTTTCACCACCACTTTACCTCAAGACGACACTTTCCTCCTTTTTCCTCACCCTCAAGACGACACTTTTACTCACTACTTTACCTTCAAGACGACATTTCACCACCACTTTACCCTTTAGACGACACTTTCCTCACTCATTCCCCCTTTAAGACACCTTTCACTCATTCACCTTTAAGACGACACCACTCACCACTTTACCTTTAAGACGACACTTTCACTCATTCCTTCACCTTAAGCGACACTTTCACTCACTTTACCTCAAGACGACACGTTCCCCACTCACTTCCCTTCAAGACGCACTTTTACCATCCTTCACCTTAAAAACGACACTTTCACTCACTTCAACTTCAAGACGACCTTTCATAACCCCTTTACCTTCAAGCCACCTTTCCCCACCCCTTCACCTTTAAGGGGACACTTTCACTCACTCAATTCATTTTTAAGACACACTTTTACTCACTTACCTTCAAGACGACACTTTACTCACCACTTCACCTTCAAAAACGAACTTCACCACTCACTTCCCTTCAAGACACACTTTACTCACTCACTTCCCTTCAAGCGACATTTTACTCATCACTTTACCTTAAAGACGCACTTTTACTCCTTCAACCAAGACGACACTTTCCTCAATTCCCTTAAGACGAACCCCCCACTCCTAATTCCCTTCAAGGCGAAACTTTCACCCCATCACTTCACTTCAAGACGACACTTTCACTCACTTCACCTTCAAGACGACACTTTCACTCACTCACTTCACCTTCAAGACGACACTTTCACTCACTCACTTCACCTTCAAGACGACACTTTCACTCATCACTTTACCTTTAAGACGACATTTCCTCTCACTTTAACTTTAAGACGACACTTTCACTCCCTTCACCCCAAGCGACACTTTCACTCATTCACCTTTAAAACGACACGTTCACTCCTCACTTCACCCTTCAAACGTCACTTTCAACTCACCACTTTACCTTCAAGACACACTTTCACTCACTTCCCTTTAAGACGGAACTTTCATCACCTCCTTTCCCCTTTAAGACGAACTTTCACTCCTTCACCTTTAAGGCGCACTTTCACTCACTACTTCCCTTTAAGACGACACTTTCATCCTTCACCTTTAAAACGGAACTTTCACTCATCTCTTCACCTTCAAGACACACTTTACCACTTTACCTTCAAGACGTCACTTTTTACTCACTCACTTCACCTTTAAGACCATTTCACTCATTCACCTTCAAAAGGAACTTTCCTCACTCTTTCACCCTTTAAGACGACACTTCACTCACTCACCCTTTAAGACGCACTTCACTACCACTTCACCTTCAAGACGACCTTTCACTCACTTTTACCTTCAGACGGAATTTCATCACCTCTTCACCTTCAAGACGACACTTTCACTCACTTCCTTCAAGACGTCACTTTCACTCACCCCTTCACCTTCAAGACGCCTTTCACTCACTTCACCTTCAAGACGGAAAAATTTCACTCACTCTCTTCACCTTCAAGGGCGCACTTTTCATCACTTACCTCAAAGACGTCAAATTTCACTCACTCACTTCCCCCCAAGACGACACTTTCACTCACTTCCCTTCAAGACGGAAATTTTTCCCCACCTCTTCACCTTCAAACGACCTTTTCATCACTTCCCTTCAAGACGAAACTTTCACTCACTTTACTTCACCTTCAAGACACACTTTCACTCACTCCCTTCAAGACCACTTTTACTCACTTCACCTTTAAGACGCACTTTCACCACTCACTTCACCCTCAAGACGACACTTTCACTACTCACTTTTACCCTTTAAGGGGAACTTTCACTCACTCCTTCCCTTTAAGACGAACTTTTACCCCTTTACCCTCAGACGACACTTTCACTCACTTCTTCACTTTAAGCGACACTTTCACTCACTTTTTACCTTTAAGGGCACTTTCACTCACTCACTTCCCTTCAAAACGACACTTTTTCCCTTCACCTTCAAAACGACACTTTCACTCACTCATTCACCCTTCAAGACGACCTTTCACTCACTTCAACTTCAAAACGAATTTCCTCACTTTTAACTTCAAGACGACACTTTCCCACTTCACCTTTTAAGCGACCTTTCACTCACTTCACCTTCAAAACGACACTTTCATCTCTTCACCTCCAAAACGACACTTTCACTCACTTCACCTTCAAGCGACACTTTTACTCACCCCTTCACCCTGAGACGACACTTTTCCCCACTTCACCCCCAAGACGACCTTTCACCACTTTATTTTTGCACCTTTCACCACTTCCCTTCAAAACCTTTCATTTTTTTTAAAAAATTTTAAGAAGGGAATTTATATACTTTTAAATAAGAAAGAATTTATAATTATTTTAAAAAAAAATTTCATACCCCCTTATTAAAACGAATTTATATATTCAAAATTTTTTTAAAACGACACTTTCACCACTTCACCCTTTAAACGACATTCACTCCTTCACCCCCAAAACACACTTTCACTCCTTCACCTTTAAAACGACACTTTCACCATCCTTCACCCTCAAACGACACTTTCACTCACCAAATTCCCTCAAGACACACTTCACTCACCACTTTCCCCTCAAGACACACTTTCACTCCCACTTCACCTTCAAGACCACTTCACTCCTACTTCACCTTCAGACGACACTTTCACCATCACTTACCCCAAGACGACACTTTCATCATCACTTCACCCTTTAAAGCCGACTGACCGCTGGGAACAGAAAACTCTGCCCGGGATCCCTAGTTAACCCTGAGAGTCTTTTTCCCACTCCTTAAGGAAAATTGATGCACTCTTTCCCAGGCCAAGGGTCTCTGACCTATGGGAACAAATTAAAGGGGGAAGTTCCCATATTTCTGACTTTTGGGCGCCCTGAAGTGGGAGCTGCCCCTCATTCCTCCCTGGGTATTGGAGATAGGTTCAGCCAAGGGAGTGCAATGTAAAATCCCACACCACCTGCTTCCCATCTGTCCAGGGTTTAAGGGTGATACCTTTTGGCCTTCTGGCTGCCATCAGTTGCATAGTTGGGGTGGGTCCCTTACGCTCGGGATCCAGCTTTGTGAGGCCCCCTTGATAATGTTTTTAACCTCCTCATGCTTGCAATCTTTTCCCCCGGATTTCGGGACACAAGACCAGGTACCCGAATCGGTCTGCGCTTTCCCCGCCCCCCAAATACCCTGTGCTCGGCGAGAAAAGGGGGCGGCAATCGAAAAGGGAACAGATGCGGATGGTCCTTTTGGGGGCGAGGCGTGTGCCAAGGCTGGGTTGGGGAAAACCACAAAAAAAACCCCCCAGAAGGGCTCTCACGCCAGGAGGGGGCTCTATCCCTTCCCCCGACACCTCTAAGCATCGTTAGGCATATTTTCCACTATTTGGGGCCATCCCATGCGATTTTTGTAGTTGTTGGGGGGAGCAGGTCTGGTTTCGAGCCCCAGATTTCCCAGATCATTGCTCCGTCAATGAATTTTTGGCCTGGCCCAATCTTGTCCCTAAGTTTTCAGGGGAGAATTTGCGCTACAAACTTCTGGATGCAATCACGAGGGCAGAAAACGGTAACGCAATCTGTGATGACTTGCGGACACCAATGCCTCCTAGTCTGACTGGGAAATGTGCTTGGGTTTCCCGCCCCAAAAACGTCATATTAGGCTTTTAAAGGGGTTTCATTGAAAGGGGCACACTTAGGAAATATGACAACCTGGGCAGACTCAAGCACTTTGTGAGAAGGTACAAGGCATCGTGGGTGTCCAGATTACCTATTCGTTGTTCCATTCTCCTTAACTCTTCCAATTTCTTCCTGAGATTTTGTGTCAATGGCATTGCTTCCCAGAGGTGCTCCTAGCAAGACACTATTTGTGGGGCAATGACTGCTGCTCCTGGTAATTTTGATCTCACTGCATTTATCACTTGTTGACTGACTGAAATGATTTCACATTTGGATGGATTCAGGATGAGACCCATTTCCTGTCCCCGTGTCATTACCTGTGTAAGGTCATGTAGGAGGGACTCCTTTGTACCTGCTAGTGTGCCATCATCTAGGAACCAGATGTTTAGCTCGCTGGTCAGTCTGACCGTGATTTCCCTAACTGCAATACAGAAGAGAAATGGTGCAAGAGGATCTCCTTGTTGGACACCCTCCGATGATGTGATTTCATGCTCTCCAAAGAGAAGCATTGATTCCTTGCTATACCCAGCTGAAACAAAAGGGAAGAGACCAGGGAAATGTTCTTGTACTGTTGCTAATACCACGTCTCTTTTCAGGAGATTGAACGCATTCTTGAAATCTAATTTTACCACTGCATTGTCCTCAGGCAGGTTGTTGATATATGCCCTTGTTGCATGAACACGGATAACTGTGTCCCTCTGCCCCATCATCGCAGGAATCAAAGAGGCAGACCCAAGAAAAGTCCTACTGAAAACAAGAAAATCTGCGCACAGGTTAGCAAAAAAATTGAAGAAGGTAACACAGTGGGAGCATATAAACACAAATGCAGTATAATGTGATCCTTTATTGACAACGTTTCACCCACACAGTGGGCTTTTTCAAGTCACACAAAGCAGGAAGGTGTAAGGAGAGGAGGAGTTTGAGGTAATCAGTCCCTCAGCCTGGAATCGATGTGTTCAGTCCATCACTCTTGTAGGAAGATTCCCATATGCTGCATAAGTGTCTCAGTTCTTCAACTTGTCGGTTTTCAAAACCATTCATTACATGAGACAATATGCCATAAAAAATTTTAAGTGCTAAACGTTTTTTTGTGCGTGTATTTATTTGGGTGTGCCTCTTCGAAAACGGTTTCCGTGTTGAAAGGCATTATTTGAGAAGGATGATGTCAATATAGTCAAGGTTGTGCAGGTTAAACTTCGTCAACTGACTGACAGGGTTAATACACTTGATTTTGATGAATTCTTCGAGATGGAGAATATCTTTAAACTTTTAACGCTATGATTCTTTTTCCCCAAAGAAAGCGTCGCACCGATTTCAGGTTTTCCAAATCCTAGGTTTGCCAATTTAAGAAAACAAATTATTTTCCAGGCAGGAACTGGAAGATGCATTTTCTGATCTGTTTTTTATCTTAAACTATGGTTAGGGTTGCCTAGAGACGTGCTTGG